>ML789273.1:186693-223095 GCA_009831015.1 Picea engelmannii
ATGCACACACAGTAACAGATGTATCATGACCCCAACAATGACTGAAATATTCAGCAGCATTTGACACCATGATTTCCTCACGATCACTTGGTGGTGGACCAAAAGATAGGCACTTTTCGAAATCCTTTGCCAATGCATAGCCTTGAGGATTCACTGAAGAAACTGCAGATCTAGTCACTACCATAATAGGCATTGCCCCTTCCAAATGCTCATATAGCCATCCTTAAACGCCTCCAATTTCATTGGATTGATCGTACTTGAACCTTGGGCAACGCAGTCGATTTTGCTATATGTTACAACAGCCCCTTTCTTTGTCAGATCTGTAAGAGGTGTTGTAAGTTGTCAAAATCCTTTGACTTATATTCTGTAGTAAGTGCAAAGTCCAATAAATATCTTCAATTATGTCACATTCTTGGGTGTGGGCTAGCCAATAATAGCATGGATCTTCTCCATATGGACCTGTACTCCATTCTCTCCTATCACATGCCCCAAGTACAATAATTATGTCATTCCAAATTCACATTTGGACAACTTTGCATAGAAGGATTGTTTTGTCAATATCCTCAACACCTCATCCACATGTTGTATATGTTCCTCTCATGTCTTACTGTAAATAAGGATATCATCAAAGAAAACCAACACAAATTTGCACAACTTCTTGTTGAAAGTGTGATTCATACATGATTGAAATGTTGCAGGTGCATTTATCCTCCCAAAAGGCATGATCAAGAACTCATAGTGTCCATAATGACAATGAAAAGTTGTTTTGGGAATATCTTTCTCCCTCACACTAATTTGGTGATAGCCCGAGCGGAGGTCAATCTTGGAGAAATATTTTGCTCCCCTTAGCTCATCCATTAGTTCATCAATTCATGGAATGGCATACCTTTTTTTTATAGTTTTCTTGTTTAAGGCCCTATAATCCACACACATGCGCAAAGTCCCATCTTTCTTTTTTACCAACACAAGAGAAGAGGCAAAGGGACTTGAACTGGGGCGAATGTATCCCAATTAATTGAGTAACTCCTTTATTGTTTTTTCAATCTCATCCTTATAGACTTTAGGATGTCTATAGGGAGTAGTGACGACGTGCTCAAATCCACGATCAGGTGGTCTACTTGAAGGAAGGTCTCGGAATACCTTCTCATGCTTCTGAAGCAACTCCTGAACTTTTGTTGGATACTATTGAGTCTGCTCGGATGGTCTTTGTACTGAAATGAAACACTTTGTTGCCCAATCAATGACACCCTGCCTGAAAACAACTTCCATTTTATGAGACAAAACTACTTATGGAGGATATGTATGCATGCCATGAAGAACAACCCGCTTACCATTCGAGTCCTGAAACTCCATCTCCATAGTCTGATAATTGGTAGTGTACTTGCCAATGGAATAAATCCACTGGACTCCTAGAACAATGTTTATGTCGGGCACATTCACCACATAAAATGAATATGTCATTATATCATTCCCAAGTGTGATGGTTAGCTTGGGAATCCATCTAGTGCAATCCATTCTATGGTTCGCAGCCATAACAACTATGAATCCTTCAAACTCCTATGAAGGGATACTGCGCCTTGTCACCCATGCATCATAAATAAAGTCGCCCCACCATCAATCGAGACTCCAACCTTGTGCCCATGAGTAACTCCTCTCACCCTGAAGGTGTGCAATATGGGAACCCCTGACAAGGTGGCAATAATACCTCCCTTGATATCATCCTGTAATTCTTTCTCCCTAGTTGCCTGGAGCTCCTCCTCATGTACATGCTCTAGATCATCCTCATCATCCTCATCATCCCCATTGTCAGAAGACACCTCAATATAGTGGGTGTTCGCCTTTCCTTCACATCGATGACCTGGTACCCAAGGCTCCTGGCAAGTGAAGCATAGCTTCTCTCTCATGAGCTCCCTCCTAGTATCTTCGTCCATCTTTTCTCTCCTAGGCCACTCTCTCTAAAAATGATTTTTGTCTTTATCCTTCAATGGAACAATGGGTCTGGCAGGGAATCTCTTCTTTAGAACTACCTCCTGAAGATATCTAGTCCTCCCAATAGCATCCTAGAGGGTAGTGGGTTTGTAGGCCTTAACACATCCCCGCAAAGGTTCAGCTAAAGCCTCAACAAATAACATAATCAATCTGGACTCCGACACATCTGTTACCATGAAAAAAACTCTCTGGAACTCTGCTATGAATGCCTCAACATTTCCTGTCTACTTGAGTTGTGCCAGCTCTCTAAGGTGTAACTCAGGGTCCTTCTTCTCAAACCACTCCAACAACCTCTATATAAATTCAACATAAGTAATGATGTTGTTGTGACCCAGAGTCACCAACTTGTGGTACCACCAATCATGTGCCTCGCCATCAAGATGCATAATGACAAGTTTTATGGCATCAACCTCTATCATGGGGTTGAGTTGGAAACATTTATCCAACTTATGTACCCAAGCCCTCGTTATGCAACTGGATGATCCATCAAAATTGGGAATAGTAACCTTTCCCAATGTGCATTGCAACTCAAAGTTTTGACTATGTGCTCTCTTAAACCATCTTGGTTTGTTTATGCTTTTTAAGTTACAAAAATCAGAAAGGGACGTAGCTACATGGAAATCATCCCCCAAAGCTCGGTATTCCTCAAAATAAACCCCATAAGGATCTTGCTATGCCTTAATCGCCATACATGTTGTGGTGTTCTCTAAGAACTTAGGTAGGGTAGGTATATTAGATCCACTGAAAGATGAGGGTGACTCTGCATAGTAGTTTGTGCATGCACTATGCCCCCATCGTGTGATCTCCCTTCACCATTATTACTCAAATTGTTCTGAATTTCATCTGGTTTATTTGCTAACCTATTTATGGCTGCCAACATTTCCTTTTGGCCTTTGGCCAAGTCATTCAAAGCATTGATGAGACTGTTAAAGGTTGTCTTATCATCATCCCCCATAGCTTCTTTACCCTTATCTTCTTCAAGTCTGATCTCAATTTCTTCATCTTCTAACCCTGTATCACTGTTCCTGTACCTTTTCCTTCTATAGGTGATGTTTTGGAGGTCCTTTGCATTCATTTAACTGATCATGCATTCACAATCTTGCCAAAGTCCCCATAGCTAGCCAAGATCATGCTCTGATGTCACTGTAATATTCTGGGTTGGAATATTGTGTAGTTTCTTGTTGATTTTTGTTTCAAGAGACAGTATGGTTTACACACGTGACATTAATTTTTACTCATACAAGACTCAGAAGATCTAATATATGTAAATAAGAATACCGAATTCCTTTATTTGCTCAAATAAAATAAGTTGTTATATCAGCTATACTTAAAGTTGCAACAAGAATTCAAATATAGAGAGGAACATGGTATAAATGTGTTGAAGATTATTCTCCCAATGAATGAGCAATCAATGGTTGGAATACCAATCTTATAGAGGCCACTCTTTTGAGTGATCAGATCTGAATAATTCTAAATGAATGGTTGTTGTAATGACCAAAAAACAAAACCCACGATTTGGAGCAGTAACAATAATCAACACTATGCATCAACAAGTTGAACAACCAACAATATGGCTCTCCTCCAGAACACTTTACACCCTCATCCACATCCATTTCATCTCCAAGAGGAAACCCACGCCCAACAAAGAGATATTGCGTTGTATCTCCCAAAAAGCAGCTTCCACGATTTGGTAATGATAAGAGAATTGCAGCAGCAATTCGAACATCAAAGATTAGAGTTCCTTCAACAATTACTTGCGCCCATTAGAGAGTATACTCGGCCCCCAATAGATACACACGCCCAACTATATGAGATCTGTCCCGATTCAACAAATTTGACCCTTCCAATAACTTTTAGCACCTAAAAATGCAAGGAATCGACCAACATGCTTGGCCATCAAATTAATTCTGTCAAATCGACCTCTCTCTCCATGAAATCCACATACAATATGCCAAATAACCTCAGCGACAATGGGATCGACCTCCTTTGATGAAGAACAACTTGAGAATAAGCAAATCGACCTCCGATAACTTCTCAACCACCAATTAAACCACTGTCCAATGAAGAACTTTGCACAATATTGAAGCAGTCGATCTCTATGAAGCACTATTAGTAGATCTGGATGATCTACTAAGAGAATTGTCTAGGATAGATAGATTTCACTATCAAAACCAATGTTCGTCAAGGGTTTTCCTCCTTAATGCCAGAAAAAACCACGAGAGCTTTCGAAACCCAATTTGATTGATTGAATGAATGAATGGGGAGAATTCCTCTTTTCCCCTCTTTTGTATTTTCCCCATGAGAAATATTCTATTTTCTCATTCATTTATAAGTCACTTTTATGTTCTTTTACTTCATTTAATAAAGTGACTAGTCTTTTCCTTGCTTTCTTAATTAAATGACTTAGTCATAATTAAGTAATATGACTTTTGAACCCCCATTGACCTAAGTCATGATGTAATTCCCTTACACATCTCCCAACCTAGCCTACAGGAATTAGATAAGCTAGTGGGTTGCTTTTTGGTGCTAAGCGAACAAGGACATTACAAATGCAAAGTTACATGAAGTCTGGATATTGAAACTTTCCATGTAGACAATATTTGTATATCATGGACAAAAGAGGTTGTAAGATATTATACTTTATCATTGCATTACTATTTATATCCATGATATTTTGTTGCATTTTATTTATAGTTTACAAGATGCTTATTAGACAATGAGTGTGTTTGTTGATTGAAGTATATTTGATCAATGTAGAAACTAATGCGTTGGCCACATGAAGCCCATCTATATGTTTATCATATCATATGCTTGCAATTGCATGTTTTATTTTTATTGTCACTATTTAGCTTTTAAAATACTTATTTTGTTTGAAATTATTGTCCTTGTTTTTTTAGCTTAAAATTAAATTCACAGAATATGGAATATATAATATTGAGGAAATAACTTACATGGAAGATCCACAACAAGAAGGACAAATAGAGTGTGTTTGCATTCCTGGAGTTCCCCATTCATCTTGAGGCTACAAATGCCTTCAAGTGCTTGTAAAAGTGATATGTTTTCCTTGGTATCGACCTTTTTGTGCAAAGGTTGCATTTGTGAAATCAAGGATTAACGATTGAGGCAATGAGGAAGTTATGGCTTAGGTAATAATTCAATGTATTGTTTTTTATTTTAATGTTTTTTATTTACCATACTGTACCACGACACGATGTTATGTGTTTTTTTTATTAGAGATAGGGTATTTTATAAAGGGTTCAATCTTACTAATATTAGGTGCTTTGAAATATAACATCTTGTATTACTAATATTTCCATGTCCTATTTGTCAATATATCAAATACTTGATTACATTCTATATTGTTAAATAATAAAAATCAACCATTGAGCACGTGGTAAGAAAAAAGCTCACATGGTACCTAATTTCAGTGTTGTATTTATATTGGGTAGTATTGTATTTATATTAGGTTTGTCTTCCTTCAGGTCCTTACATTTCTTGCTCCATCATTTATTTAAAGTCTTTCTCTACCCATTTAAATTGAGACCCTAAGATGTTATGTTTAAGAATTATACTCGTTTGCCGTGGTTTCCTTTTTGTTAGAAATACTAGTCGCTTAAAAAAATAGTGAATGATAAAAAAATCTACAAAGAAATAGCTAAAGATAAAAATAACTTTGTGCAGGTGAAGTTTAATTTTGTGGATGGGTTGCCATCTTCTTGTGATGAAGAGCAATTTCAATAGAAATTTAATAAGTCTCATGAAATTGAGAAAGTGCAATTAACATAAAATATGCCTACAGTTAAGTGAAAAGATTTTGGATTCATTTCTTTTACAACTGGTGAAGCGACATTATCTTGCATTGAAGGTGTAAATAAAAATGAGCTCAATGAAGAAGATTCTATTCATTACTCTTTATATTTGACGATAAAATGACTATTAGATTTTTGTAAAACAATGTTTAGCTCTTTGTTTATGTGTTTGCTTAAACTCGAAGACGTAGGGACATTAGCAATGTGCAACATGTGTTAGCATACAACATGTGAAATGACAAAATGTGTTTTTTTTTATACCAAAAACGGGTAATTTGTATTATAAAGGGGGCTATAACTAAGCTAAAATAACCTGAAAGTACAAAATTTCAGTTTGTCTATGAACTTCCAACAAAACAGAAGGTAAACCCGTCTGTCTACTAAAATTATTACAAAAATTCTAGCATCCTTCCATGTATATATTCTCACATAAGAATGTAGTAGAAAAACACATTTACATTGCATAAAACTTGGTTTAATTGAGTTTCAAAGTAGTATCCACCATTGCTTGAAGATCTTCTTGTTTGGTGTGCTCTGGATGTTGATGCAAAGGCTGGATTACTTCGCAGGAGACATGAGATCCTTGTGAAGGGACCGTTTCATGCTGCACAAGACTTCCTGGATGACTTCAATGAATTTCCTTACCAAGAGAGCGAATTTGTTCAAAGTGTCGATTAACTTTCTCGAGGATGATGACAAACTTCTTGTCTCTTATGTCTTCTTTATCTTGTAATTTCTGTTCCAACTGAGTGTGTGACTCTCGCAGAATGACTAGCTCTTGTTGTTGAAGCTTCAACTTCCCCTTGATAGCCTCCATTTCACAATTGTTACATTGACATAGTGGTTGGTTGTGTCGCTACATGAGGAGGGGCGAATTGAAGAACGAATTTGACAAAGAGGGCGATGGGAGAGCCGAGAATGGAAAAGAGGAGAGAGAATAATAGACAAATTCCAAATTAAGTGCATGCCCTTGCCTTCAATGAGATATAATGTCCAGAGGAGTGAATCCATGTGCACACACACATGGATCTGATAGACAAAGGATACGGGTGACGATGAGCAATCTATCCCACATGCAACATGCTGATGGTCTTGAGGGGCTTTAATTCTTGACACATGGGAGGAAGGAAGCGTGTGCTAAGTGGATAATGGTACATGCGGTGATGAGGTGGGGCATGTGGCAGATGCTATAATGAATTTCGGAGAATCATTAGATTCAATGTTGAGGGGGGCAGAGGTCTCATCACCCCCCAAAACAATTTTTTTAATTAAAAAAGATTGAAAATTTCCTTTAACCATGGAACTATGGTAAAAAATGCATGGAGGAGACCTCATTTACCCTTAAGTAACTTGGTTCACAAATTTTATTCATATTAAAAATAATGATAAATGAGGTATAAATCGCCCGCAAGGGTGTAGACCAATTGGCATGTGCTATGTAAATGGAAGGAAATATGTAAAAGAGATCTCATGTTCTATTCTCACCCTAATTTATCTGAAGGCGTTCTTGCAGGCAATGTGATTCTCCCTAGGGGTTATAAGGCAGTCGATAGGATTCGACCCCGTGTCACATGAGTACGATACTGTCGTCGCTACCGATTCCCCTAGTTACAAAAAAAAAGAGAGAGCTATAAATCGCTTGGTTTGATTAATATTTTTTTTAAGGATACACATAAGCAGGGTTCAAAATTGAACCCGTCCCAACCCTTCAAGAGCATCCCAACACATCCCAGAAGTGCCATTAGAAATATAGCCATAAAAAAAATGTTTATTTTAGATTTTATTGATTTTTTGGGAAGTGCAAAGTAAAGTTTAAAATTCCCTATGAAAAGTAAAAGTTTAAAATATCCAACATTATAATTTTACATAATTAATATAAGTTTGTGCTTAAGCATAATAATTATTGAATGTTGTGCAACACGAGTTGCACCATTGATCATGTTATGAGTATGGTAGGTTGCACCATTAATTATGTTGAGTATGGTAGGTGCAGGGAGGTGGGAAAGTGGACAAAGGGAGGCGGGTCGTGACCCTACGTTTGTTGATCCCCAAACCTCGACCTCAAGATATCTATAACACTATGGAGGAGGCTCTCGAACCCTAGTATTTTAGCTCTACTAATGTGCACATTGTCATCTATGGTCGTGAAAGAATCCTAGTCAGTTCTTGATCCCACAAAATCCATGTGAATTCATAATGGATTTTATCAATTTGAATTTGTACATAGATTTGCTTACATGCCATATTCGTTGGTGTATTTTGTGCAGAGGTGAGGCCAGGATCGATCCTCGAACCTTTGGACAATCTGCTCTTCTGGTATTCTCCCAACAAAAGCTTCAGCTTTGGATTATATAACAGCGAAAGCGATGGACTCTAAGTTGTGGGCATAGATTTTTCCAATATAAACGAAACCACTCTCGTATGGACTGGAGGCAAAGGTGCCCTAGTCAAAGAAGGAGCCCGATTTATGTGTAAGAGCGATGGAGACCTAGTTTTACTCAATGGAATGGGTAGCCAGGTCTGGAAGAGTGTTACTGTTAATAAAAGCGTGATGTCTACTATAATGGGAGATGATGGAAGGAGATATGGAAAGGTGTGGGGAAGTTATAACAACCCCACTAATACGATCCTCATAGGTAATGTGTTTAAAGTGTTTACCGTGGGGAAAACCCTTACTATGGATCCTTATTCCTTTATTCTTTCTCTTTAGATTCTTCTGGAAATATTTCTCTCTCAAATCATATAATAACATCACATACTATAATGTGAGCTTCAACGTCTTGCAGCCATCCAATGTGCTCAAATTATCACTCAATCATCAGGGGATATTCTCGCTGACCAATTCCACCGGCAAGTGGTTTTGCTATTGGTCTTTTAGCAATAATTCTCGATTCTGTGTATATCCAGGTGTAGCTCTGAAATTTTGAATCTTATTAACCAATAAAACAATCATCCTTATCATCTAACCAAGGCCCCTTTGACATCCAATCTTGTTTTCATATGTTCGATAATTTATTCTTTGCCAATAGAAGAAATTTTGGGGATGTTTATCTGCTTTGATTTAAATTTTTCATTCAACTACATGCTTTCCATTTGCCATTAATAATTTTGGGGATGTTTATTTATTCTGCATTAAGCAATATGTTTTACATTTTCCATTACTTCCTAGGTATTTTTAGATAGACACATGATCCATTTTTTTCCAATGAAAGAAAGCTTCATGAGAAACCTAAGGGATGTTTGAACCTATCAGTGTAGACTAGTATGACTCACTAAGGGATTCTATATAACCCCTTGACCTAATTAGATGCTTGATAATTTATTTTTTGCCCATCTAAAGAATTTTGAAGATGTTTAGTTGTTTTGCAATCCTTTCTACACATTTTTTATGAAGTTTGTAATTAATTTATTGTTTTCAATTGAATAGTATTATTTTTTTTAACTTTTCATTGTGGGCATAAATTTATACCCTTCCCAGTGAAATTAGAACCATCCTTCAAATTTGATCACTGCACATAAGGGCACATAAATGCTTAAATACATTATATGTAAACCTTTAGTTTGTTTAAGGATACAAATAAATGCTTAAGTATAATTGAACTTGTGACTTTGAAAATTAAAACAAAGCTTTAAAGAAAGTGCACTATATTCATTGATCATACTTATTTTATAAAATATGTCCCAAATTTAAATATTTAAATATGAAGAAAACAATATACTTACTTTATAAAAAATGTCCAAGATTTAAATATTTAAATATGAACAAAACAATAATAATGAAAGTATCATTTCCCCAAAATCATTCCATATTTACATTTAAATTCTACTACAATAAACAAGTGTTGCATGGTAGTGTAGTCCCTACCGGGTTGGAATGGGAATAAATGCATTGTTATGGCGGGACCGAGGGAGAATTAAAAGCCCGAAGCAGCGAACACGTGGGAAGCAACATGAAGTACAAGTGGTATCCATGCACAAAATGACTCGTGCCACTGTGTGACACGCCAATCATAAGATGTTAGGCTGCTACATGACCCGGGCAGAATTTCACTGCGGGAGTAAGGCCGGAGCCCTGAAGAGCCAGAGTCCCGAATTCCCAAACTAGTTTATCATAATATTATATTAATATGGGGTTAACAAGTAACTAGCAAGAAAGTGACTTTGTGAGAGCAATTCATTATATTAAACAGATCATCTAGATTGTCTGTCTCTATATGTGTTAGGATAAATAAAGTTATATGTGGTGGATAAGAAAGAAATATATCATTATTTTTTTGAAAATGTGTCCAGTGTCGAAGATTCTTTGGTCTTCTTGTGTGACCTCTGTATTTGCTAGTTTTTCCCATACATTTGCAGAGGTTGATCTGCAATTTCTCTCCAGGAAGAGGGCAAGTTTGTATAGCACCAACTGGGCATTTCAGTATAATACCAACTGGTATATTTGCAAGATGTTTATCCAGTTGATTGTTTTTATTTGGCAAAGATAAAAAAAAATCGAAGGTTTCTATTTATGCAGATATTCTTGCAGATTAATTTGTTAGCACCAAAACGACAACCTAACGAGGATGTCAATCCTACTATGTTTTTTTATAGATGTGATACTCCTGTTTAAGTTTTTTCCTGGGGCGTATATAGTTCAAATATGGGACTTAGAAAATTTTCGTTGTAATGACTTGAAGCAATACAAAAAGATAACTTTTCTTTCTTTTTTTCTTTTTTTTGAAATAAAGGTTCCTAGAAAATAGGGCCAGGAATCACACACATTAAACATTCAAATTTAATAAACACAATTTCCTGACATCCAACATAGTTGAAGATAAAAGTTTCTCAGCACATAAAAATAAAAGAAGATGATCGATATGCATAAAGAGAACTAATTTAGCATTCCAAAAAAAGGGTTACAAGGCACCATCGAGATTGTTCCCAAAGTAGTTTTCTTTGAAATTTATCAAAAAATAATAATGTCTATTACATATTTCTGGAAATTTAAATGTGTTTGTCATATAGACTGGGATTGGGGCTCCCACAAACCATAAAAGAAATAAGTACAAGAAATAGGATTGTAGAAAGAAGAAGTGGACGACGGTAGAGAGCAAGACCTGAAAAGAAGAAATTGGAAGTTATTAGTCTTTGGTTAGACATTTCTATTTAAAGAGGTGGAATAACTCGATTGATAAAGAAAGCAATATGTGATCAATATAGACTTACTATGATGGTATCTATTTCTCCCTTTGCTATTTGCTTTTTGATGCCTTTTTATTGCTCTCGTCGACGACCACTGGAATCGTGCCAACCATTTGTTTCCCTTTGTCGGTGAGCTTGTTGATTCCCCTTTGGAGCCATTCTTGAAGGTAGCTTCTCATGGGGGCCACGTTGATCTCATCCCAGATTTTTATGTTGAAAAGATCATTTTCTAATTTCCTTAGATCGATAGAAATATTACGTAGAGCCTGTTCAATTTCTTCATTCTGTGTTGAATAGTCCACTAGCCAGTTGTCCACGTCATCTTGACCATATTCAAGGATGTTGTAAAAAATTTCTAAAGACATCCCCTTTAAAATATCAATTTTTTCATTGAAGGCTTGCTTGGTTAAGGACAAGGACTAGATGATTAAGTTTGGGTCTTGAACCTTATTGGTACTTCTAGCTAAGTCTATTTCGGTCAGGTTTCTGAATAATTCTTCTTTCTCTGATATGGCTTGTTCACATGATTCGACAATGAGATGCAGGTTCTTAACTTTCTCTTTCCAGCATGTTTTTCATTGTTTGATCTGATTTGGGGAGGGGAGATCTTCTTGTCTTATTCTCAGATATGACATGTTGGTGACATGGTTTCCAAAAGGGATGACCATCTTTAGATAGAAATATTCTTCATTTTTAAATCCGCTTGCAAATGTTCGTGCAAAGCATGTGCCCTCGTTCTAAGGAAAGTTGTATTTTGTGATGTTTCCCAGGCTTGAGTAATTAGCTCCATTCTTCTTGGTATTCTTCTCCACATAGCCTCTACACGATGTGAGGAGGTTGGAGGATCCTTTTAACTTGACTGCAAGGGTGGCAGGCATGGTTTTTGTTAAAGGACTGGCAAGCAATGGGATAGGAATCAAATCTTTTTCCAATTCCTTGATTCGGTCGTTCAGTTTGGCATTCTCCGCTTCAATGCCTCCAATGGAATCATCAAGAGAATCTCTGGTTGCTCGATGAATTAGAGAGATTTGGGATGGCTGCATGTTCCTAAGGTTAATCTCTGAACGAGATTTCCCTTTCTTATTTATTACATCTCTCTTTTCAATAATTAAATTTTTAGATTGGTTGTCAAAAATAACGCCCTGGAATACGAAGGATTCATCTTCATAAAAAAATTCGGTCTCACCTATTTCCATTATGGAACTATGGTGCATCACATCTGCAGGTTGATCAATGTTGTGGAATACGTTATCTAGAGCAGTCTCAAGTTCCATGTCCTCACTTTCAATTTCAGGCTCTTCCGCTTGCCCTACAACGTGTTTTTCTCTTCTTCGTCACAAGAAGCTTGTGAGAACTATCAATTTTTCTGTGAGGAGGGTTCTTATCTCCTCCTCCATTTGAAGAATTATCGGTTGTTTTCTTACTGGGGTGGGTCCTTGGAGCGATTCTTTGTGATGTCATGCTCTTGGGAGTGCTAGTCGGGGATTGGACACTCTTCTCACCATAGCCTTTTCCCAATTGTTTGTACAATTCAGTTGTGCTTTGCAATGTCTCTACATCGCCATCGTGAGGAGCAGGATTTTTGTCGTCATTGTATTTGTCTTCGTTCAAGCGTGTATGGATAAAAGAGTTTCTAAATCCAACTGTTAGTAAATGTTCTAGAAAAATCCCATTACGATCGAACTCTCTTAGCCTTTCAGCATATCTTAGGTTCAAGTTGTTGAAATGGCCTGTGAATTCGTCAATATTGTTCACATCCCTGAACATGAAGTCCTCGACTTTCTAAGGCAGAGGAATGAACTGTTTTTTTCTCTTCTCATGGAAAAAATGCAACCAGTAGTTGTATTGTCTTGCTATTTATGTAACAAACATCTTGTCCGTGATGTGACATGGAAGGAAAGCAAGATTTTCCTTGGAGCCAAAAATCATTATTACACTGTAATTTTCCATTTGTTCAAGTGTCCCCTTCCTGTCCAAAATCTTGGTTGTCTGGTCAGACATCCAGTGAGCATCCTTTCCTAACAATAAATCTTTGAAAACCGAGACAAAGTCATTAAAAACATCATAAAAACAATGGGAGGCCTTGTGCCTTCACAAGGCCTGGTAACAGAAGGTTACTAGGTCGAATTCATAGTTTACCTTCTTGGACAGAGACAATTTTGGAAACATACAACAATGCGTTGTCGCGAAAACCAAGTAGGATGACATACAAAATTTCTTCTCTTCTTTGAATCGTGACAATTGGGAACAAATTTCAATGGAAATTAGCTTCCCCCAATCAAAAATGGATTGTTCCTTGACTGTGAAATAAAAAATATAAAGAACCATGCGGGAAATGATTGTTGTGGATTCCTGCCTCATTATTCTTGTAAACAACCAGACAATTTCCCGGAATGGATTTCTAAAAGAACTAACCTGCAACTTTGTGATATCTTCAGGAACTATTGTCGGGTCTTCCGGGAACTCGGGTAAGAGGTCCAACCCGTTATCATGTTTTTTTAGTAACTACTTGCAGTCTTGTCCTCTGAAGGTCAATGTTGGCTCCGGCAATATTAACATCTTACAGAAGACCTGAGGTGACAAAGAAATGTGAGAATGGTCTCGCAGTGGAATAATTCTTTGGCTTGAAATATATTTTTCGGCACACCAGGAGACCACCTCCTTACAGTCAAAAACTTTAGGTACGCAGCCTGCACGAGTGATTACAGAGGTCCAAATTACTTTGTTCTGGGTGCAATAGGATGAAAAGTAAGAGTATGCCCTTGAGCACTGGAATTTTTGGTCCTCATGCCCGAAGATATTCACTCTATCTCTACAGAACTATTGTCGAGTTGCTGTCATAAGTTTACGAGAACGTTCGTTTTCTCCAGACGATGTTTGAAATGAATAGTTGGAAGGGATAATATAAACCTCCACAAATCTTGGTCCAATGCGTGTGAATGGGAGATCTCCTCAAGCCTTTCTCTCATTAATGACAATCTCGGTGGTTGTTGCATGATTAGTTGTTAGCTTTAAAGACTAGTAATTGCATACTTAGAAGTGTGAAGGTAGCGGGTATGATGAAGAGCAATTAAGAATTAGATATTTTGTGAACCCGTCAACCCGAAGACCCGCGAAAGAAATTCCATGTTGTTTGAGATGAACAATCGGAAGGGATGATATAACCCTCTGCATATCTTGGTTTAATGCATATTAATGGGAGATCTCCTTGAGCGTTTCGCTCATTAATGACAATCTTGATGGTTCCTGCATGAAGAGTTGTTAGCATTAAAGCTTACTAATTGCATATTTAGAAAGAAGTACGAAGGTGGAAGGGATGAGGAAGAGCAATTAATGAATGGCTAATTATCGAAAGCGGTCAACCAGGCTTCAAAATAAGGTTACAAGGTATAACCAGGAGAGGTGAGGGCCCGACGGTCAAATTTTATGTCTTAGAAGTTTTGAGTGCAAAACGCGTAACACAGAAGAGGGCATGATGGGGAAGTCCAATGGCCAATTTGTCCGGGAACCCACAATCCAAAAAAGTGGCTAAGTATGGAATAGGGAACCAGTAGGCCTGACTTGTTTTCGCTAATATATTGAAATTTGTAATAGATATCCCATTACCTGGCAAGATCTTTTATGCATGTTTCTAGACAAGTTGTGTAGCGATAGTCAATGTGACTGTCTCGTCGAGCCTTTTGCTTATTAATGATAATCTTTACGGTTGTTGCATGATGAATTGTTAGCATTAAACCTTAGTTGTTGCATACTTGGAAAGAAGTGCGAAGGTGGCGGGCATAGGAAACAATGACTATGAATTGGAGATTTCGTGAACCCACCAACCTGAGGATCTGCGAAAGAGATTCCAAGAAATGGGCAAGTATGGAAGGTGGTCAGACGGGCTTCATACTAGGGTGACAAGGGTTCCCCAGGAGACGTGGCGCCCTGACGGTCAAATTGTATGTCTCAGAACTTTTGAGTGCAAAATGTGTAACGCAAAAGAGGGGATGATGTGGGAGTCCGACAATCAATTTGTATATCACAGAAGTCCAGGAGATCTCCTTGAGCCTTTCGCTCATTAATGGAAATATTTATGGTTCCTGCATGACGACTTGTTAGCATTAAATCTCACTAGTTTCATATTTAGAAAGAAGTACGAAGGTGGCGGGGACGGGGAACAACAATTAAGGAATGGATAATTATCGAAAGCGGTCAGTCGAGCTTCAAAATAGGGTTACAAGGTATAACCAGCAGAGGTGAGGGCCTGACGGTCAAATTGTATGTCTCAGAAGTTTTGAGTGCAAAACCCGTAACACGGAAGAGGGCACAATGGGGCAGTCCAGCTGTCAATTTGTATATCGCGGAACATTGGAAATGCAATCTTGATCCCGCCTGTCCGGGAACCCGCAATTGAAAAAGTGGCCTAGTATGGAATAGGGAAACGGTAGGTCGGACTCGTTTTCACTAATATATTGAAATTTCTAATAGATATCTCATTACCTGGAAAGATCTTTTCTGCATGTTTTCTGGACAAGTTGTGTAGGGATAGTCAGTGTGATTGTCCCCTCGAGCCTTTTGCTTATTAATGACTATCTTTACGGTTGTTGCATGATGAACTGTTAGCATTAAACTTTAGTTGTTTCATATTTGGAAAGAAGTACGAAGATGGTGGGCACAGGAAACAATGACTAGGAATTGGAGATTTCATGAACCCGCCAACCCAAGGATCCAAAATAGGGTGACAAGGGTTCCCCAAGAGATGTGAGGCCCCGATGGTCAAATTGTATGGCTCATAATATTTGAGTGAAAAATGTGTAACACAAAAGAGAGGATGATGTAGGAGTCCGGTAGTCAATTTGTATATCGTGTAGGTTTGGGTTCTATTTGTAGGTCACAAAACAATGGAAGTGCAATCTAGAGCCCGCTTGCCCGAGAATCCATGATTGAAAAAGTGGCTACGTATGGAATGGGGAAGCGGTTGGTCGGAAACGTGATATAAAAGCATGAGTAGAAATGTCAACCCGTGAGTCCACCAACTCGCGCAGTTAGACATTTTCGAAAAAATGACTAAGTAACCAGAAAGAGAAAGTAGAGGGGAAAAAGAAAGGGGAATTCGGTTAAGTATAGAAGAGGGAAAAGAAGGGTATAAAAGAGAGTGGGAAAATAGAAAAGCGGAGGGAAATTTTTGTAAGCGGGAATTGGTCTCAAACAAGCCTCATTGTTCCAAAATCATCATTTTGTAGTCATAATATTCATGTTTGTTGATTCGATAATAGGGAGGTCGATTTCATAGATTATGCTATTGGTCATTTCAGGCTACTGGGGTGCTGCGTGGTAGCTTGGTCCCTACCAAGTAGATTTGGGAATGGAGATAATAGTTGGCACCTTATAATTATCGATGATGATGATTATTGGAAGATGGGGAGAGACGAGGAATATTGTTAAAAAATCATAAATTAACAATATGGTAAGTAAAGGGAAATTAGAATAGATCTTTAACAATAAGAAAATGAAAGTTGAAATATGTAAAATTAAATGAGAATTAAAGAAAAAAATTAAACATTAAAAAGTTATGTTCAATTGTTTTTTAGAAATGAAATGATAAAAAAAAATTAAATATTAAAACCTATATTGAAATTTCATTGAATACTAATTTTAGATATAACTTATGTCTTAATTTACAATTATTGTAAAAGAATCTACCCAGAAATACATGGCAGGAATAAAGTAATTAATATGAAATGGAATCTTCCCATAAAGTAATATGAAACATAACATGTGAAGAAGATATCTGATAATACAATCTCGCGTAAATCGTGGTTTAATGCGTTTTAATCGGAGATGTCCTCGAGGTTTTCTCTTATTCATGCCAATCTTTTCGAACCTGTGTGTTGAGTTGTCACTAATCAAAGCATAATTAATGTGCATTGGGAAGGGCACGAAGGTGGCGGTGATGGAAGGGAGCGAAAAATGCTTTGAAACTTTTTGTGAACCCGGGTAGAGTGAATCTTGTGAGTTGGAGGAGGCCGGGGTGGAATTGTAGATCACAAAATTTTTGGGTGCAAGATGTATATCACAGAACACAGGGAATGACAATTTGATAGCGCCAACCTAGGAACCAGTGGTCATAATCTTGGCTAAGTATGGAAAGGAACGGCGGTTGGTCGAACTCCCGTAAATGGCAGTTTAATGCGTGTTAATGGGAGATGTCCACGAGGTTTTTGCTTATTAATGCCAATTGTTTTTTACCAGTGTGTTAAGTTGTCACTAGTAAAAGCATAATTAATGGGCATTGGGAATGGCGCGAAGGTGGTGGGGATGGAAGGGAGCAATAGATGCTTTGAAACTTTTGTGAACCCAGATAGAGTGAAGCTTGTGAGTTCGAGGAGTCTGGGGTGGAATTGTAGATCACAGAAGTTTTGGGTGCAAGATGTATATCACAGAACAAGCGACATGAGAGTTCAATAGCACCAACCCCGGAAACCGCGGCCATAAAATTGGCTAAGTATGGAAAGGAACGACAATCGGTCGAACTCGTGATGTGAGGATATATATGGAGATGAGGATATGTCAGTCCGCCAACCCGAGAACCCGTGACCATAGAAAGGCGACTAAGTATAGAACCAAAAAGGGATAATAGAGGGGAAGAAGAAAAGGGAAAAAGGGGTAAGTATCTCACACAACAACATCTATTGTTCGTTTATTAATGCCAATCTATTTGAACCTGTGTGGTGAGTTGTCACTAGTAAAATCATAATGAATATGCATTGGGAAGGGCATGAATGTGGCGGGGATGGAAGGGAGCGATAAATGGTTTGAAACTTTTGTGAACTCGGGTATAGTGAAGCTTGCGAGTTGGAGGAGTCTGGGGTCGAATTGTAGATCACAAAAGTTTTGGGTGCAAGACGTATATGACGGAACACGAGGCTTAAGACTTCAATAATGCTAACACGGGACCCTATGGATAGATAATTGGCTAAGTATTGAAAGAGACGGTGATTGGTCAAGCTCATGATGTGACAATATAGATGGAGATGAGCATCTGCCAGTCCGCCAACCCGAGAACCCGTGATCATAGAAATGCGACTAAGTATAGATCCAGAAAGGGATAATAGAGGGGAAGAAGACAAGGGAAAAATGGTTAAGTATAGAGGAGGGAAAAGAAAGGGAGAAACGAACATTTAGTATCAACTATGTAATATACTTGGAGGTCAACAAAGTCAGGATCAAGTTTAAAGAGAATTTGTTTATATTTATTCGAAAAGTATTCATATTAATATATCTTAATAGATTATTTTTGGTCCAAATGTAAACCATCTTCCAATTTGTAGGGTGTTTTTTGGCTCGCAAATTTCGCTCAAACCCATAAGCAATAGAAATATATATAAATGACGTAACATTTTTATATGCAAGCATATTCTCAAATATAAGGAGTTGTAATATATGCACAATATTAAACAGGAACATGACGTCAACACCTGAGTTTCCATGTTGAAATAGAGTCATTCATTGACTCTATTTTTGGGGCCCCGAAGAATGAAAGCAGGACGAGCCTACCCATTTCTTTCTTAAGTATAGGGTGGGCGCCACAGAACTATGTCCTATCACAAATTATTCTTCCATGTAAAATGTAAGGAGCGAATAAAGTAGCTTGTATTTAATTCGAAGTGTTGGGTAAGGGGAAAAAAAGCTTATCCTGCATGTTTACGTATGGATGAAAGAGCATCTTAAATTCTTGTAGAAAGAGGTTGAATTCATCTATCAATAGTTGTACATGTAAATGAGTCAATTTAATAAAAAATACTATAAAAAAAAAAAAAAAAAAACATTGGAAAACACCATACAACAACCTCAAATATTTTATATTCAGATAAACTAGGTTACAAAATACAGTTGAGATTATTTCCCAAAATAGCTCTCTTGGAATTTGTAAAAATATATATAGTTCAACACATATTCTCTGAAATTTAAATGTGTTTGCCATAATGACTGGGATTGGGGCTCCCGCGGACCATAAAGAAAATATGTACAAAAATCAAGCTTGTAGAAAGAAGAAAGTCGGCGATGAAAGACAACAAGACCTAGAAAGAAGAAATACAAAATTGTCAGTCCTCGGTTAAACCTTTCTATTTAAAGAGATAGAGTAACTGGATGAAAACATTGACAAAGACAGAAGAATGTGATCAGTATGAACTTACTATGATGGTATCCCATGCCTTTTCATTTGTTCATTGATGTCCTTTTATGGCTTTCCTCGGCGGTTATGAGAACCGTCTCAAGTGTCCTTTGCCCTTCATCGGCATTCTTGTCGAAAAACTTTTTGAACCACTCCTCGATGTAGCTCCTCATGGGCGCCACGTTGATTTCATGCCGGATTTTTATACTAAATAATTCACCTTCCAAGTCCCTTAGATCAATAGAGAGGTTATGCAATGCTTCTTCAATATCTTGGTTTTTAATCGAATAATCAACTAGCCATTTTTTCACGCCATCTTCACCATATTCAAGAATGCCATAGAAATTTTCAAACGACAGTCTTTTATAGATTTCAACTTGATCATCAAATGCTTGCCTGGTTAAAAACAACGAGTTGAATATCAATTTCGGGTCTTGGACTTCCTGGGTGCTGCCAACTAGATCTATCTCAATTAGCTTCTTGAATAGTTTGTCTCTTCTAGATATGGCCTAGCTACATTAGCTTTTTATTCAACATTTTTTACTTTGATAAGTGTTAATTTCCCTCTATCATCGAAAACTTGTGGTTTAAGTTGCCTTCCTTGTAATGTTCCTGGTCATCCACATCTGAGACAACTTAGAGATGTGATTCAGGCCCAATTCAAAGACGAGGGATTGGTTTTATGTGACATCAGCTTTGGGGGAAAAAAATTATGTTAGCCAACAGAAGCTCGGACAAAAAATTCAAGTATCTTATTATTGGTATTATCCTTGTATTCGATCGTTTGGTTGGTTGAAAGGCCTGCCTGAAGATTTGTTTGTTGAATATCTTTGTTTTATTGCTGTAAATTAGAAGGCATATTCAAGTCACCTGCAAAATGCTCGTTTGTTGAAGTATATAGCTTCTTCCAACAACACAAATTTGACAAGTGTATCAAATGTTGTAGACCACACCAGAATCTATCTTTTGTCAGAGGAGTGGTACATATCGTGGCTTACAAAATGTCTAGAATATTCAGAAGTGACGTCAAATATTACTCCATGCCCGAATATACTCAATAGGAAATTATAAATTTGGATCTAATGGGTGTTCTATATGCACTGAAAAACACTTTAAAACCCTCAATTAAATTGTCAACCCGAGGTAAGTAAACTTAGAGTTGTAGCACTATGTGTGCCAAGGCAGAAAGGCTAGAGGTAGTATAGTCTAACTAAGGAAATGGGCTATTGAAGGGCTAATCTATTTAAGCAAAGACTACTAATGATCAAACCCTACTAAGAAACTTAAACTATTTATCCTAAGTAACTATTGAACAAAGGATCAATGGATAGTCCTAAGAAAGCAAATGAAAACCTTACTTAAATCAAACTAACTTAATCATGACAATAAGCAAAAGCAAACTATCTACCTAATAAGCAATAACAACGACAAACTACTTTAATTAACCTACTCAAATTCAATAAGCAACTATCCTATGAAAGCAAGTAAATAGACAAACAACTACCCTATCAAAGCAAAATAGACAAGCAAGCAACTACCCTATTAAAGCAAGTAAACAAGCAAGCAAACAACTAACTAACCTATGATGACTTCTACAACAAGTAAACTAATCAAGATTACTCAATAAGCAACTAATCAAACTAATAAGCAAGTGAACTCTATTCTTAAATTAAACTTCCTAATTACTTCTAATTTACGAAAGGAAATCTTGATCTACTAAATTGAAAGCATCATGACAATAAAAGTAAATAACAACTAATCTATGATAAGAAAACTATTCTTCAATCTACCAAAGCAAGAAGACTATCTAACCTACAAAAGCAAGGAAACTATCTTCTAATCTATGAAAGCAAGAAAACTCAAATGTAGTGTTGATGGTTATGTCTCCGRTGTCTTATGATATCACGATGGCACTTAGCAATTAACGATAACTCAAGAGGGGTAAACTCAATATTGACTTCGATAGTAAAGTGAAAAGTATGAATTAGGCAATCCAATGAGAACTTAGTCATGATAGAAGTAACATCAACTATCCTTCATATCCATGTGATTATTCAATCATGCATTAATCATCAACAATATAAAAACACTATTCTATGAAATTCAAGTGCATTCTATACTAATATAAGCAAATTCACACTACTCAGATTCAAAACTAAACTTGATAATCAACTTTGAATGAAAACTGCAACCTAAATCTAGAAAAGGAAATTGTATGAAATAAATTAGACAAATTCTATTTTAAAAAATTAAATTGCAAATGGGGAAATACTTTTAAAACATCATATGACAAGAAATTAAATAAGCAAACTACATAACAACTAGATAAGCAAATTTAAAGGTGTCTCTAGTCTCAATTGTCTCTACCTTAGGCCTTGGCAGCAAAAAATCAAATCACTTCAAGATCAGTTTGAAAGTTTAAAATTCACGCATGTCCATAGATCTTTCAACCATATCGTCGATCAGCTCTCCAAACAGGCTTTGGATTGTCCCCCTGGGTGGCTCTTCTTTGAGGAGATCTTAGAAGGAGCAACAATACACACAGAAAAAATCTCCCTTTTCTAGCTTCATTTTGCTTCCTACAAATCTGCAGTTTTTGAAAAAAAGACATTGCTATGATGAAGGACTTGTTTTTAAGTGGACAAAAAGACATTTTCCAGGATGACATAGCCTATATTTACTGTGTAGTCTAGCCTCAAGAAACTTTGTTTTTCCTCATGATCTCATTGAGATTTACACAGTCAAAAGTAGACTGAATATTTATATGTATTCATAAATGTTTTACTTGATTCTTAATTGAATAGCAGTGAGACTGCTTTTTTTCTTCTGAAAAAAAAAAAAAAGGCAAGCAAATTTGAATAGCAATTAGATAAGCAAACTAAAAATTAGAAACTAGAACTAACACTATCCATCCACCGAAGCTTGCCAAAGAAACCATAAACTAGAAACTTTGGTTTAACTCTGTTTTTAAACTCTATTCCAGCATATGAAAAATCTAGCTATCATCTGATTATACACAGGGTTAGTAGCTAAGAACTTGCAAGTTCATTTCCTATTAACTAAAAGATCATTGCATATTAACATTAGCCTCCATAATAACCTGCAAAACTGAACTAAGATAATTAAATCATAAACAACAATTTACACAGAAAATAAAGAGAATAAAACTCATGTACAGGAAATAGACAAAATGATGATTACACTACTCAAATCTACAAGCATACTAACTAAATATTCACCCAGACTGTTGGTGGGCCCCCCAACAAGTCGTGGCTACTCTTCAAGGACGAATCACGAGCTCAGTTAACAAAATTTCAACATTTAAAATAAAAAACACAGTTTTAGCAAATATGTCTGGAATTGGCAAAACATAGATTAACTATTCTTATGATCTTCTCCCTAACTATTTCTCTGACTACTGAGGTGTTATTTATAGATTTACAAGCTGAGAGGTCGACCACTGGGAGGGTCAAGCTCCTCTAAAAACAACAAATCACATTCAATGCGTCTTAACCGACGGCGGGTTCTAGAAACAAGGTGAACCAATAAACGCCCAACATAACAACCCAATCTGAGTTGTTATAAGCTTAGTAGCTGCAAGATATGAGCACGAAGAAAACCCATGTCTCTGATTCTCCCATCATTGGCTGTCGATATGATAATCGCCAATTCTCCCATGGTTTTAGTGCAGGATGGAGTGTCAGACGAAGTGTCGGATGGAGTAGCGGATGGAGTGTCAGATGGAGTATTGGACGGAGTGCTAGATGCAAAAATAGCCTGCGATTTTGCCCTGTGACACACAAAACACGAATTAGTTTCCTGAAATCATTAAAACATGCTAAATTATAGTCAAAATCATCGTAAAACATAAATCATACATACCTGGTATGAACCACAACGATTTAACACAAAAACTCTTCAAAACTCCTCAAAACATGAAAATGCACATACAATATTGGTCAAAAAGGATATAATCAACATCATTAAATTAACCATATCACAGGCCCAACAGGATCCTCACGAAGGTGAGAAACTATATGAGTTGTTGAATCAACATCCTAAAATTACAAAACTTTCTATCTAAAAGTTTGTTGAGCGACTTTTGGATGTAGTAAGAGACTCGACAGACAATCAACTTCTATCTCAAAGATTGTTGAGCGACCTCTGAATGTAGTAACAAACTCGACATACAATCAAATTTTGATCACTACTCGTACTAATGTCAAGTATATCAAGTCGTGACTCTAGGCTCTAGGTAGCTTCAACTCTAGACATCGACACTGGTGGTGATTCCAAGCTCCAGATAGCTTCAGCTTCGGACATTGACACTGGCGGTGGCAATGGGAACAGTGTCATCGATTGCAGTGCGGTAATGCGGTGAACAAGTAGGAATGTCATTGTCAAAGCACTTAGACTGCAGGGTTTTCAAACCTGCAAAAGAGCATCGACTTTAGCGTTGCTTTGTCATGAGAATTGCAATGTTGTTGTGAGTCCGAACATCTTTGGAGGTTGGGTGTCCTGTGCGATGATGACCTCGACATTAGGTGCATGTTAGACATTGCAGTGTTAATGCAATTATCATAGTTGACGACGGATCGAATGCATTTCCACAAGCAATATTAATTGTGTAATTAATTTACATTCTTGAAGGATGTGAATCCCAAACAGCGCCTGAAATTTTTCGACCAATCGTGTGTTAAAAAAATACATTATTTTATGTTTTAAAAAATAAAAAATTGTATTTTCTATGTCTAACATTAGGTTGCACACATAAACATTTTTAACTTAACTGAAATTAATATATAGTTAACTCAGATCCCCGGAAGCGATCAAACTCCCTAGAGCTAGTTTATTTCCATCATGTTAGTTGGGATAGAAGGATCCACCACTAGGAGAAAGAAACAAGCTAGCAATAAAAACATATGTGCAAACCCAAGCTGGGGACTGAGGCACTCTACGACCAGGAAGGTACTATGTGATTATCGACCTGTGATCCTAATGACCAACTCGAGAGACACTTGCGGCGAGGTGATGGCAATTTATTTGAACCAGACAAGTTAATACTTCAAGCATTGAGCAACTTTCGTTTTTTTCAAATATCGGATCTACTGCAACAGAAGAAATGCATTCTCCTTATTCAAAGTGCAGGAAACAACAAGAAGATTGATATTTGGTGGAAATAGCTCTGGAATATCTACTACATCAAGGTCTCTTCTAAAGAATGAAACAAAATCATTACATGAAGGTGGTAGTAAAAGGTGATCTTCAAAAACCAAATCATTACCTGAATACGTCAAACTTCTTGCAGAGGGTGGTAGTATAAAGTAATCTTCAGAAAGTGTTGCAAAGTCCATAGTCTAGAATTCCTTCCCATTAATTTTTCCCAGTTACTTGTCGATGCAGGTAGCAAAAACTTTTGAGAGCCTCGTTCCCTGATTATATACCCACTTTCAACCACTAGGAGAATATTCTTGCAAAGAGTGGTAAGCTCTTCGACCCTGATGCAATTATTTGCATAGGAATAGTGAAAAAAATGTGCAGTAGTGATAAAAAGTTGATTGTATGTTGATTATGTTACTACATCCAGAGGTCGCTGAACAAACTTTGAGAAAGAAGCTGACTTTCTGTCAAGTCTGTTACTACACCCAGAAGTCGCTCAACAAACTTTGACATAGAAAGTTCTGTAATTTTAGGATGTTGATTCAACCACCCATACAGTTTCTCACCTTCGTGAGGATCCAAATTTATAATTTCCTTATGAGTATATTCGCGCATGGAGTAATATTTGGCGTCACTTCTGAATATTCCATACCATTTTGTAAGCCATGATATGTGCGACTCCTCTAACGAAAGATAAATTCTGGTGTGGTATGCAACATTTGATACACTTGCCAAATCTGTGTTGTTGGAAGAAGCTATATACTTCAACAAAGGAGCATTTTGCAGGTGACTTGAAAGTCCCTTCCAATTTCCAACAACAAAGCAAAGAAGTTAAACATACAAATCTCCAGGCAGGCCTTTCAACCAACCAAAGGATCGAATACAGGGAGAATACAAATCATAAGATACTTGAAATTTTTTTGTTTGAGATTTTGTTGGCTAACATAATTTTTTTCCCTCAAAGCTGACGTCACATAAAACCACTCCCTCATCTTCCAATTGGGCCTGACTGGCATCTCTAAGTTGTCTCAGATGTGGATGACCATGAACATTACAATCAAGGCAACTTAAAACTCAAGTTTTCGATGATAGAGAGAAATGGGAATAAGTATTTAAAATGAATGCGGGAGGATGATAATATAATCTTCCATAAATCTTGGTTTAATGTGTTTTAATGAGAGATGTCCTTCACTTTTTCGCTTATTAATGCCAATATTTTCGAATATGTGTGGTGGGTTGTCACTAATAAAGGCATGATTAATGTGCATTGGGAAGGGCGTGAAGGTGATGGAGATGGACATGAGCGAAAAATACTTTGAAAGTTTTGTGAACCTGGGACCCCGAGAACCCGCAAATCTGTGACAACAGGAGGTGAAGAATTGACTAAGTATGGAAAGGCGGGGCATAATTCCTTAAAAAACCTAAAGCAAACAACAATTTTTCCAAGTTCAAGATCCACAAAAGAAATAAATTCAGATCCCATAATATTGACCTCTGCTAATTCGATATTAGGCGACTGGGGTGCATCTGGGGTGCCTGTGAGAAAAGCTAATGCTTTGATGAAGATTTGTTTGTATTGCAACATGCGACAATAATTGTGTCGTGATAGTATTTAAAATGAACATTTGGGGATGATAATATAATCTCCCATAGATCTTGGTTTAATGCATTTTAATGGGAGATGTCCTCGAGATTTTCGGTTATTAATGCCAATATTTTTGAACCTGTGTGGTGAGTTGTCACCAATTAAAAGCATAAGTAATTTTAATTGGGAAGTGTGCGAAGGTGGCGGGGATGGACGGGAACGATAAATGCTTTCAAACTTTTCTGAACCTGGGAGTCTGCGAACCCGCGAATTTGCGACAACAAGAGGCGAAGAATCGACTAAGTATGGAAAGGCAAGGCGGTCAGACAGACCCACACCAGAATCTATCTTTCATCATAGGAGTGGCACATATCGTGGCTTACAAAATGTCTAGAATATTCAGAAGTGACGTGAAATATTAATCCATGCCCGAATATACTTAGAAGGAATTTATAAATTTGGATCCTCACGAAGGTGAGAAACTGTATGAGTGGTTGAATCAACATCCAAAAATTACAGAACTTTCTATCTCAAAGTTTGTTGATCGACTTCTAGATGTAGTAATAGACTCGATAGACAATCAACTTCTATCTCAAAGTTTGTTGAGCGACCTTTGGATGTAGTAACAAACTCGACATACAATCAACTTTTGATCGCTACTCGTACTAATGTCAAGTATATCAAGTTGTGACTCCAGGCTCCAGGTAGCTTCAGCTTCAAACATCAACACTAGCGGTGATTCCAGGCTCCAGATAGCTTCAGCTTCGAACATTGACATTGGCGGTGGCAATGGGAACATTGTCATCGATTGCAGGGCAGTAATGCGATGAACAAGTAGGAATGTCATTATCAAAGCACTTAGACTGCAGGGTTTTCAGACCTGCAAAAGTGCATCGACTTTAGCGTTGCTTTGTCACGACAATTACAATGTTGTTGTGAGTTCGAACATCTTTGCAGGTTGGGTGTCATGTGCGATGATGACATGACCTTGAAATTAGGTGCATGTTAGACATTTATTATCTGGACATTGCAGTGTTAATGCAATTGTCATAGTCGACGACGGATTGAATGCATTGCCACAAGCAATTTGTGTAATTAATTTACATTCTTGAAGGACGTGAATCCCAAACAACGCCTGAAATTTTTCGACCAATCGTGTGTTAAAAAAATACATTATTTTCTATTTTAAAAAATAAAAAATTGTATTTTCTATGTCTAACATTAGGTTGCACACATAAGCATTTTTAAGTTAACTGAAATTAATATATAGTTAACTTAGATCTCCGGAAGCGATCAAACTCCCTAGAGCTAGTTTATTTCCATCATGTTAGTTGGGATAAAAGGATCCACCACCAGGAGAAAGAAACAAGCTAGCAATAAAAACATATGTGCAAACCCAAGCTGGGGATGGAAGTACTATACGACCAAGAAGGTACTTTGTGATTATCGACCTATGATCCTGATGAACAACTCGAGAGACGCTTGCGGTGAGGTGATGGTGATTTATTTGAACTAGAGAAGTTAATACTTCAAGCATCGAGCAACTTTTGTTTTTTTCAAATATTGGATCTACTGCAACAGAAGAAATGCATTCTCTTTATTCAAAGCACGAGAAACAACAGGAAGATTGATATTCGGTAGAAATAGCTCTAGAATATCTACTACATCAAGGTCTCTTCTAAAGAATGAAACAAAATCATTACATGAAGGTGGTAGTAAAAGGTGATCTTTAGAAACCAAATCATTACATGAATACGTCAAACTTTTTGCAGAAGGTGGTAGTATAAAGTAATCTTCAAAAAGTGTTGTAAAGTCCATAGTCCATAATTCATTTCCATTAATTCTTCCCAGTTACTCGTCGATGCAGGAATCAAAAACTTTTGAGAGCCTCGTTCCCTGATTATATACCCACTTTCAACCACTAGGAGAATATTCTTGCAAAGAGTGGTAAGCTCTTCGACCCAGATGCAATTATTTGCATATGAAAAGTGAAAAAAATGTGCAGTAGTGATAAAAAGTTGATTGTATGTCAAGTCTGTTACTACATCCAGAGGTCATTGAACAAACTTTGAGAAAGAAGCTGAGTTTCTTTCAAGTCTGTTACTAGACCCAAAAGTCGCTCAACAAACTTTGACATAGAAAGTTTTCTAATTTTAGGATGTCGATTCAACTACCCATACAGTTTCTCACCTTCGTGAGGATCCAAATTTATAATTTCCTTCTGAGTATATTTGTGCATAGAGTAATATTTGGCGTCACTTCTGAATATTCCATACCATTTTGTAAGCCATGAAATGTGCGACTCCTTTGATGAAAGATAAATTATAGTGTGGTCTGCAACATTTGATACACTTGCCAAATCTGTGTTGTTGGAAGAAGCTATATACTTCAATAAAGGAGCATTTTGTAGGTGATTTGAAAGTCCCTTTCAATTTCCAGCAACAAAACAAAGAAGTTCAACATACAAATCTTCAGGCAGGCCTTTCAACCAACCAAAGGATAGAATGCAGGGAGAATACCAATCATAAGATACTTGAAATGTTTTTGTCTGAGATTCTGTTGGCTAACATAATTTTTTTCCCTCAAAGTTGACGTCACATAAAACCACTCCCTCATCTTTCAATTGGGCCTGACTGGCATCTCTAATTTGTCTCAGATGTGGATGACCATGAACATTACAAGGAAGACAACTTAAAACCCAAGTTTTCGACGATAGAGGGAAATGGGAATACGTATTTAAAATGAACGCGGGCGGATGATAATATAATCTTCCATAAATCTTGGTTTAATGCGTTTTAATGGGAGATGTCCTTGACTTTTTCACCTATTAATGCCAATATTTTCGAATATGTGTGGTGAGTTGTCACTAATAAAGGCATGATTAATGTGCATTGGGAAGGGCGCGAAGGTGACGGGGATGGACGGGAGCGAAAAATGCTTTGAAAGTTTTGTGAACCTGGGAGCTCGAGAACCAGCGAATTTGTGACAACAGGAGGTGAAGAATTGACTAAGTATGGAAAGGCAGGGCATAATTCCTTAAAAAACTAAAGCAAACACCAATTTTTCCGAGTTCAGGATCCACAAAAAAAAAAAATTTAGATCCCATAATATTGACCTCTGCCAATTCGATATTAGGCGACTGGGGTGCCCGTGAGAAAAACTAATGCTTTGATGAAGATTTGTTTGTATTGCAACATGTGAAAATAATTGTGTCGTGATAGTATTTAAAATGAACACTAGGGGATGATAATATAATCTCCCGTAGATCTTGGTTTAATGCATTTTAATGGGAGATGTCCTCGAGCTTTTCAATTATTAATGCCAATCTTTTCGAACATGTGTGGTGAGTTGTCACCAATTAAAAGCGTAAGTAATTTGCATTGGGAAGTGTGTGAAGGTGGTGGGGATGGACGGGAGCGATAAATGCTTTCAAGCTTTTCTGAACCTGGGAGTCCGCGAACCCGCGAATCTACGGCAACAAGAGGCGAATAATTGACTAAGTATGGAAAGGCGGGGGTGGTCAAATGGACCCAGGCAGACTCATTGTAGGTAGAGTGAAGCTTGCGAGTTCGAGGAGTCCGGGGTCGAATTGTAGATCACGAAATTTTTGGGCGCAAGATGTATATCACGGAACAGGGGTCATGGGAGTTCGATAGCGCCAATCCGAGAATTTGCGGCCATAAACATTAACTATGGGAAAAACATTCTTAACTATGGAATATACCTGGAGCTCGACAAACTCAGGTTCAAGTTTAAAGAGAATTTGTTTATATTTATTCCAATACTAGTCATATTATTTTCTTTTAATAGTATTATTGTGGCCCAAATGTAAATAATGTTCCAATTTCAACGGTGTTTTCGGCTCGCAAATTTTGCTGAAACACATCGGCGACAGAGAAAATATATGAGTTAACATTTTCATATGCAAACATATTCTCAAATATGACAACCTGTAATATATGCACAGTATTAAAGAGGGACATGACGTCAACACCTTTGAAGATGACAGTGGGCTAGCACAATATTGCATTCTTACTATGATGATGCCTTAAAAAAACTAAAATAACCAACAATTTTTTTCCAATTCAAGATCGACACAAAAAAATCATCAGATCCCATAATATTCTCCCATTAATGCGTTTTAATGGCAGATGTCCTCGAGCTTTCCGCTTATTAATGCCAATATTTTCGAACCTGTGTGGTGAGTTGTCACTAGTAAAAGCATAATTAATATGCATTGGGAAGGGGCGAAGGTGGAGGGGATGGAGGGGAGCGAAAAATGATTTCAAACTTTTGTGAACCCAGGAGTCCATGAACCCACGAAACTTTGAAGACTCGACTAAGTATGGAAAGGCGGGGTGGTTAGGCGGAGTCATCATAGGTAGAGTGAGGCTTGCGAGTTCAAGGAGTCCAGGGTCGAATTGTAGATCACCAAAGTTTTGGGTGCAATATGTATACCCCGAACACGAGGCATGGGAGTTCGATAGCGCCTACCCGGGAACCCGCAGCCATAAAATTGGCTAAGTATGGAAAAAAACGACGATCGGTCGGACTCGTGATGTGAAGATATAGATGGAGATGAATATTTTCCAGTCTGCCACCCCGTGAGCATAGAAACACGACTAAGTATAGAACTAGAAACATATAATAGAGGGGAAGAAGAAAAGGAAAAAAGGGGTAAGTATAGAAGAGGAAAAAGAAAGGGAGAAAATAACTTTATCCCTCACACAACAACACTTAGTCTAATAATTATCAAGCCATAGAAACACATTAACTATGGAAAAAACATTCTCAGCTATGAAATATAGTTGGAGCTCGACAAATTTTGGTTCAAGTTCAAAGAGATGTTGTTTATATCTATTTCAACATTTTTCATATTATTTTATTTTAATAGTATTTTTGGTGGCCCAAATGTAAAACCTTGTTCCAATTTGTGTTTATCAAGTGGAGATGTGTTTGTGAAGACACATTTCCTTGAACCATAGTCTAGGGGCTGGGAAAGTGCAACGCGGACTGCTTGTTGAGCAGACATTTGTTGAAGATTAAGCAATGTATTTCCAAGTGCACGTATCATTTGCATAGTATCAATATGATTTTTTTCATGTTCTTTGCGTATTCTTCTGAATTCACTTGTCATAGATTTGTCAACCATTGTCATGTACGAGGTACAATATGATGTTGTAACATATGTATTGAGGACATACTGTGCGTTTGTATTTGCATTCCACATAACTTGCTGGTCCTTGGAGAAACTGTTGTTCCTTATATGTAAAAGTTTTCGTTTAAGGAAAACTGTTGGTTGTTTAAGTGTAGTTTGTATGCCTTGGATGTACTCATCTTTTGTTAGATTTAGCTCTGCTAAGAAATCTCGGAATCTCATTAAGTCATCAAAGTCTCCTTGTTCTAGAAATGTGAATATAGATTTAGATTTCTCAATGAGAACATTGTCCTCTAAACTAATTGGCTTTACGATTCTTGTTGTTCTCATTGGCGACCTAGGGAAGTTGTATCTGAAATGTGAATTTTTATGTTTTTTACAGCTTCTTGTATGATAATGACTATGAACTTTGGAAGTTCTGGATCCAAATGATCTGTGTTGCATGTCATGTATTTGTCTAGAAGCTGCTCAATCTATGAGTTGTTGTCATTTCCATAGACCGGTGCACCCTCTATCCACAACAAAGTGTGGTCATGCCTACTCCCTCTATTCTGGAATTCGATCACAAAATAGTAGTCTGATAATAGTCACAAAACAATGCTCGGTCAATTGACTCACTGGTTTGTTGTTGCTGCTTGCTCTTGTTTTCTTCAACTTTGCAAGGTTGAAGTCATGCATCTGCAGTTGGACCTGTTGTTGCAGTTTGCACGGTTGGGATTCTGCATCCGCGATTGGAACTGCATTTTTGGCATTCCTCATTGACGGATAAGTTTCAGTGCCAGGGTTGCACTCCTATTCGTTGTTTGTTGTTTGTTATTTCCAATTTGCAAGTAAGAAATTTTAATACTGGGAATGCCTGAGTCAAAATCCTCTTGCAGAAAATATTTGTATGTGACTACTACAACCAGAGAAACATGAGTGTCATGCTACCTTGGTCTTGTTCTTGAAGGTCAATGTTCGACAAAGAGCCCACCTCTATTGCAGTCATAGTGACATATAAAAACGAATTCGAATTTTCTCCTCATATTTTTTGTCCCTGAAAACCATGTTTTTGGTGCATTTTTTTCAGGTTGTTCCTCATATTTTTTTTTGCATTTCTATTTTCCAATGAGCTATGGTTTGATTCCCAGGACATGGAAGTGGGCATATGTGATTGGAAGGGAACAACCTGAAAAAAATGCACCAAACGTATTTTTGCATGAATAAAAAATATGAGGAGAACATTTGATTTCCTTTTTTATATCTCACTATGGCTGCAACAAAGGTGGGTTCCGTGTCCAACATTTACATTCAAAGGGGAACAAGACATTTTGGAAGGGAACAACATGAAAAAAATGCACCAAACGTATGGTTTTCAGGAACAAAAAATACGAGGAGAAAATTCGATTTCCTTTTTTATATAACACTATGGTTGCGACAGAGGTGGGTTCTCTGTCAAACATCGACGTTCAAGAACAAGACCAAGACAACACCACACTCTTGTTTCTCTGGTCATAGTAGTCACATACAAAGATGTTCTGCAAGAAGATTTTAGCTCAGGCATTCCCGGTATTGAAAAATCTTACTTGCAAACTGGAAATAACAAACAACAACCAACGAATAGGAATGCAACCATGGCATTGAGACTTACCCGTGAATGGGGAATGACAGAAGCGCAGTTCCAATCACGGATGCATAATCCCTACTGTGCAAACTGCAACAACAGGTCCAACTGTGGATGCAGGACCCCAACCTTGCAAAGTTGAAGCAAACAAAAGCAAGCAACAAACAACAAACCAATGAACAAGCACTAAGAGGTCCAACTGCAGCTGCAGGACCTCAACTTTGCAAAGTTGAATCAAACAACAATAAACAACATCCAACTAACCAACGAGCAAGCGTCAACCAGCCAATCAATAATGTTGGTGAAGAACAATATTTCCCAAATTCACTGTAGACAAAATTGTATCCAAAAATCGGAAGAAAATGTATTGTAACATACTTATTAAGTAAACATTTAAGGTTGTGAGGCATGTTAGGTAAACATTTAAGGCTGTGAGGGCCGTCCAAGGGCCTCCCACTATGTAAAAATTTAAGGAAGTTGCAGTTTGCACGGTTGGGATTCTGCATCCGCGATTGGAACTGTGCTTTTGTCGTTCCTCATTCACGGGTAAGTTTCACTGCCATGGTTGCATCCCTATTCATTGTTTGTTTTTTCCATTTTGCAAGTAAGAATTTTCAATACTCGGAATGCCCGAGTCAAAATCCTCTTGCAGAACATCTTTGTATGTGATTACTATGACCAGAGAAACAAGATTGTAATGTTGTCTTGGTCTTGTTCTTGAACGTCAATGTTTGACACATAACCCACCTCTATCACAGCCATAGTGACCTATAAAAAAGGAAATCAAATTTTCTCCTCACATTTTCTATTCATGAAAACCATACGTTTGGTGCATTTTTTTTTTCAGACTGTTCCTCATATTTTTTTTGCATTGCTATTTTCCAACGAGTCCTAGTTTGATGTTCAGGACATGGAAGTGGGCACATGTGATTGGAAGGGAACAACCTGAAAAAAAAATGCACCGAACGTATGGTTTTCAGGAACAAAAAAAATGAGGAGAAAATTCGATTTCCTTTTTTATATGTTACTATGGCTGCGATAGAGGTGGGTTTTGTGTCGAACATCGACGTTCAAGAACAAGACCAAGATAACATCACACTCCTGTTTCTCTGGTCGTAGTAGTCACATACAAAGGTGTCCTGCAAGATGATTTTGACTCAGGCATTCCCAATATTGAAAATTTTTACTCGCAAACTGGAAATAACAAACAACAAACAACGAATAGGAAGGCAATCCCAACCGTGCAAATTGCAGCAACAAGTCCAACTGCAGATGCAGGACCTCAACCTTGCAAAGTTGAAGCAAACAAGAGCAAGCAATAAACAACAAATCAGTGAACAAGCACCAAGAGGTCCAACTGGAGCTGCAGGACCTCAACTTTGCAAAGTTGAATCAAACAACAATAAACAACATCCACCGAACCAACAAGCAAGCATTAACCAATGAACCAATAATGCCGGTGAAAAACAATATTGCCTATATTCACTATAGACAACATTGTATAAATAAATCAGAGGAAAATGTATTGTAACATGTCGATTAAGTAAACATTTAAGGCTGTGAGGCATGTTAGGTAAACATTTAAGGCTCTCAGGACCGTCCAAGGGCCTCATGTTGTGTAAACATTTAAGAAAGAATGCAGTGTGGCAGGCCTGTTTACGTACGTAATAATAAAAATGCCTCTTTAAGTACTTGATAATAATAATAATAATAATAATAATAGTTTGAACAATAGACTATGCAAAAAAATTTTAGTCAAAGGACAAACTAATATGCAGTTAACTAATAAAAAAAGATGCTTAAAACTTTGGATATCTAAACATTTAAATAAAAATAGTAAAAATTCAGAAAAACGGTAGATGATCAAAAACTTTGGATATGCTAACATATAAAACATTGGGAATAACTAAGCTGACAATAAGACCTCCAATTTATTATCCAATGAGATCATAACATATATGGTTTTTTTTATTATATAAAATATAACGTTTTTAATTCTCTATTAAAACAATAGAGATTATTGAAATAATTTTAATCAAAAAAAAATTAATATGAATTCAAGGAATTACGGATAGCTACCTAAGGACTAATAACCCCTATACCACTCTCACTTAAGACAAATATATCTAATTTTTTTTGGAACTATGATAAAATAAAATAAAGCAGTGGAACCCTCGTTTTCCATATAATTTAAATCCATAGCAACTTATACAATTTAGCATTTATATATAAATTAAAAATATCACTCGTTCCCCTCGGCCGAATCCGAAAACTTGTGCGATACATACACTCACTGTATATATAGAGTTGGCAACCAAACCGTGACGCTAAACCTTGATACCAGTCTTCTTATCTGCTGTCCAGTCAAGCCAAGTTTCACAGTCGTAGTAGCTGTATAATTTCGCTGGTAGAATTCTTCAAACGCACAAAAATTTGGCCGAAAACCTGTCTGTTACCTCTTCTTCTATAGCATAATCACAGTGGCAGGCAATGAAAGTCCATTGCACTTTGATTATCAGGACCTTCAGAGGCATGTTCGCGGTCTACCAGGGGATTCCTGTCCTCCGTAATTTTCTTCACCTGAAGAATCCCATTACATTCCATCCCACCTCAGCCCTTGCAAATCCTCAGAACAACCGGTTTTGCTCAGAATGGGGATTGGAAACTGAGGAGCTGATGTTAAAGCTGAAAGGTAGCAGTAAATACAATGAAGATGAGAGTTCTGGGAAAAACGCCCCCTTTATTACTGCGAGTCAATATAATAACAACGACAAAGACGAAAGCTCTAGGAAAAACTTTCCCTCTGTTAGTGCTGAGTGCGTGGTCAAATATGGCAGAGAACATAATAATGATGAGTATGAAAGCTTAAGGGCATCAGCCGAGATTTCTCGACCTCGACCACAAAAGGTGCCATGGCAGAAAGAGCTTGCCAACAGAGTATCAGCCGAGATTTCTCGATCTCGACCACAAACGGTGCCATGGCAGAAAGAGCTTGCCAACATGGTTCATTTTATTGGAACAATAGATCGGCCCGTTCAAGTTAAACACTCACGATCAGGAAAAGCGTCTGCATGGACTATAATCAGAGTTGGAAGGGTTAGTTATGAGGGTTTTATGTGGTACGAATTGTCAATATTTGGATTAACAGAAATAAATTGAGATTTTCGAATTTTGTTTATTCTTTAAATTTTTTTTTTTCTTTTGTGCACAAATCTCTTGGTTTCCCCGTTTTTAAAATCTTGTAGAGGGTCGAATATAGAAAGGGAATTTTTCTATATTGATTCCCAATTTATTTTGACAAAATAGATGAATGCTCTGGTAAATCATGTCCATTGGCCTTTAGTTGGATGATGAGAGGGGGTGCTTACTACGAGGTTTGAATCTTGTCGACAACTTGCCCACCATTCTCTAATTTGGTGCTGAACAATAAATACATTTTACCTTTGCACCGCAGCTGTTATAGAAAAACTAAATGCATGAATAAGTGCGAATAACAACCCAACAATTAAATAGCATGGCAGACTGACAAACACAGTAATTAACAAGGGAATAGCAGCATAAAAGGTGGGAGGATGCCAGAGTTAGAATTGGTATAAATTTGAAGGGTAGGAGTGTGTTATCGCACAGTTTGTAGCTAGGTCAAGTGGCTATGAAGTAGAAGGCCAAACTGGCATAACATGAACCTATCCCACCCAATGTCACCACGATGGGGAGGTTCTTTCTCTTTAGGGAGGTTAGGCCCAGGGGAGACGTCCC
>ML789274.1:19672-36429 GCA_009831015.1 Picea engelmannii
GATATAACTCTTTGTTTTATTAGCCATCATTGACTTCGTCAATAATAGCATTTATTAATTGCTCATGTATTAGAGATAGTCATTGATTTTATGAAGTGCTAATCCACTGCAAGTACATCCTAGTTTTCTTTGTCTTTGTCTCGTAAGCAGGTACATTGGCAGTGGTGACTATCTTATATCGGGCATCAATCTGTGGAAGGGTCTCTTTTGACTTGATCTTTATCCTTTTCCCTTCACTTATCCAGATTGACTTGGGGACGTCTCCCTTGGACTTGCCCTCCTGAATAGAAAGAGCCCCCCATCGAGGTGACAGTGGGTGGGGGAAGCTCCTGTTACGCCGGTTTCTACCCTTGACTCAAGCTATTTAACCTTTCCTACAAACCGTGCGATAACAGGGACACATAATCTCTAACGACGGAATTAAAAAAGATCCCAGCAGAATAGAGGCCATCCAGAAACTAGGACACCCTAGGAACATTAAAGAGTTGCAATCTTTCATTGGCAAAATAAACTTCCTGAGAAGATTCATACCCAACCTGGCTGAGCTTCTCAGGAACATCACAAATATGTTGAAAAAAGACACAAAAATAAAATGGAACACCGAATCCAAGCAGTCATTTGAGCAGGTTAAGCATGCACTCACACAAGCTCTAGTTTTGATCAGTCCAGACTTCACCAAAGATTTTTAACTTTTCTCTTTTGCCTCTGAACACACCATCGCAACAGTACTACTGCAGAAAAACAGTTAAGGGTATGAACAGCCCATAGCCTTTTTTAGCAAATCCTTGAGAGATGCTGCGCTGAATTATAAAATAATGGAGAAACAAGCTTTTGCTCTGGTGAAAGCCATAAAGGACTTTAGAGTCCATATTCTCCATTCCCACACAATTGCTTATGTTCCAAATGCAGTGGTAAAGGATATTCTAACCCAGGATAATCCGGATGGTAGGAGAGGAAAGTGGATTGTTGTTATTTTGGAATATGATATAGGATTAAACCTACTAAATTGATCAAAGGTCAAAGTCTGGCAAAGTTGATGGCTGAGTCTAATCTCCATGCTTTAGATATTAATTTCTTGGCTGCAGTAGATGACTAGGGAGAGCAGGCGACTCCAAGCGTGAAAGAGGTATTCCTAAACTCTCCATGGTACGCAGACCTAATATTTGTCCTGCATAATTTACAAGCTCCCCCTGGTCTAACTAAAACTAAAGTGAGGTTTTTGAAACTAAAAGTATTAAAATTTTGTATTCTTGAAGGTAATCTTTATTGGAAAGATCCTGGAGGTATCTTGCTTAATTGCCTGTTAAAAGACGAAGCTGACAAAATTCTGCAGGATTTTCATGCAGGAGACTGTGGTGGGCATCTGAGTTGGAAGACTACAGCTAATAAGATCCTCAGAGCTCGGTTTTACTAGCCCACATTGTTTGTTGATGTACATCAAAAAGTCACCTCATGCCATAAATGTCAAGTGTTCGAAAGTAAAAAGAAACTTTTGCCTTTGCCCCTGAAACCCATCTCAGTTGAAGCTCCTTTCCAGCAATGGGGTTTGGACTTCATCGGAGAGATACACCCTCCTTCTTCAAGCCAACACAAATGGATTCTTACTGCCACGGACTATTTCACAAAGTGGATCGAAGTTGTACCTTGCAGGCAAGCTACTGACTCTATCATCATAAAATTTGTGGAAAATAATATTTTGTCTCATTTTGGATGTCCTAGAAAAATCATAATTGACAATGCAGCAGCCTTCCGATCCAAAAAGCTCAGAGTTTTGTAGCCAGTATCACATTACTTTGGGACACTCCACAGCTTATTACCCTCGGGGAAATGGGTTAGCTGAGTCCTCCAATAAAACTCTGGTGAATATTATTAAGAAGACACTGCAAGAAAATAAGAAGTCCTGGCATAACAAGCTGGTTTTTGCACTTTGGGCTAACAGATTGACCACTAAGAGATCAATTGGTATGTCTCCATACCAGTTGGTTTATGGCACTGAAGCAGTTTTCCCTACCTCTTTGGGGGTCCCTGTCATGAAACTATTGCAAGAGATGCAAGCTGAACCAAATGATTCCCAAAGGAGAATAAATCAAATGATCAATTTGCAGCAGTCCAGGGAAGAAGTTTACAACAAAACTCCGGTCATCCAAGAAAACATCAAAAAGATTTTTGACAAAAGAACTAAAGAAAATGATTTTGAGTTAGGTGACTTGGTGCTAAAGTGGGATTCTAGGAATGAAGATAAGGATAAACATGGAAAGTTCAATAGCTTGTGGAAGGGCTCTTACATTATTCAGGCATTCAGAGGAAATAACGCTTTTCTGCTCAAGAACAATGATGGGACAAACCTGCCAGGCGGACCTGTGAATGGAAGGATGCTGAAGCATTATTCACCACCCCAATAAAGGCCCTAGCCACCCATTTCCATTGTACAAACCATTTCTTTTACTTGCAGTTTATGAGTGGGTGACGTTGATCAAGTGGTTGAAGCCCGCAGAGAAGGCCCTAAGCCACTGGACAATGTTACCAAAATTTTCAATATAAAACAAATCAAATAGCAGAAGAAGCTCTGGAGAAGATCTTTCAGGACATCAGGAAGCAGGATTCTTGGCACTTCACAAGGAGAGACCATCCCCAGGTGGAGCCGTTGTTATAAACATATAATTTATAGAATCAACTGATGACTGGAAATTTATTCCTTTACTGTATTTTGGGATGCAAACGATGTTTCATTCTGCAAATGATTTGAAAAGAAAAGAAAAAGAAAAAGAAAGAAAAGAATAAAAGAGGGTATAAAAGAAAAGAAGAAAGCCCCATGCAATAATAATGATTTGATCCATACAGTTTAAACATGGCCAAGTCTTTTTGAATTTATAGGATTAGTGAATAAGCTTGGCTAAATTGTTTAATCTTAGCCAAGTAGTTAGGTTAGTTAGTGAATAAATTTGATCAAACTGTTTAAACTTGGTCAAATAGCCCCAAGGTAGAGGAATTTCTTGGCCCAACAATCTAATCTAGGCTAAATGTGTAGGTAGGTAGGATAGGACATAGGTTAGCCAACTTTTCCTTCAATAAAACATGCATGATGTTCGATGAAAAATTCATGATTTTGATGTTTGAAGGGTTTTTCCTAACCCCATGGTGACAAAATGTAAGGGAGCAGCGCAAAAACCCACAAAAGAGCATTATCCTAAGTTTTCGCTGCGCATTTTGATTCACGCCCCGAGATTAAAGAGAGCGCATAGATCTACGGTTGATTTGATGGTGCCTAGATCTACGGCTGACAAGAAATTCCGGAGACCCCCCCGACCATTCTATCTTTAATGGTGGGAGGGGTCCGATATGGAGACTAAAGAGTGTGCATAGATCTACGGTTGATCTAATGGCGCTTAGATCAACGGCTGACAAGAAATTCTGGACCCCCCCGACCGTTCTATCTTTAATGGTGGGGGTCGAGGGAGGTCTCATATGGGCGGCTTTCCCGGCGAACCCCATCCTAACGTGGTGCAAATCCGTTACGTCGGACCCCCTCCGCTCTAAACCATTTACTGCCTACCCCCCCCCTCTAACATACTGCCATACCGGCATTGCTTTACCACCGCCGCCTCATGACATCATTCTCCACTATCCCACCGTCTCGCGATGTCATGCTCCACTACCTCCCCTTATAAGTCTCGTCTCATTACTCTGCTAGCGTATTCCCCTCCATTCACCTATCACATGTCCTATCCCATTCTCCTATCCTCCAGTCACCGCCCTCCATGTCATCCTGGCACACCTGTCACCCGTCCTTTACTTGCCACCTCATATCTCAAGTGATCCGTTGGCCATTTAATACAGGCTAACATATCCATTAGCTTGTTGACCTGTCCCCCACGCCCAACGGATACCCATTCACCCAAATTTAATCTTGTCTCTGCCATTATCACACTGTTCACATTTCCCGCATACCAGAAGCTTTTTTCCCCCCGCCATTTTCAACCAGTAACCGAGATAAAGCCAATCACCCACTAACGTTTTTTTGTTTCAGTTTGCAGGTACCAGTTGAAATTGATGGCGCCAAAATCTAAGAGATCCGAGGTCGAGGAAAATCCATTCCTCCCGCCTCATGTCCATCTCGACCAGATCCCGCTAGCTGACAAAGATTACCTGATCCCAGAGACCAGCTGCAAATTCGATTTGGCCGAATTACATTCATGGTTTAGGGACACCTTCCTGGATCAAAGTGACAAGATTGGGCTCTGGGAGTCCAATCTCCCCTTGTATCTTTTTCCCCAAATCCACCATTTTCCCGAGTTCGCCCTCAAGTGCCAAGTGCATTACCTCCCCGATCAAAGAGCCATTGTTTCATCGTCTGGAGAAACCCTTTTCACTATCACACCCAAGGCCATTGACCAAATGATGCAAATATCCAAAGTCGAGTCCCCCTCTCCTTTCAACATTGTAGTTCTAACTGAAATGTACTAGAATCTGTCTTTTCCCTAGAGAGCATAGATTTTTTTAGCTTTTCCTCCCACAGGATGCCCAATTCCCCAAGAAAAATCCCCCTTACCATTCCTCCATGTTTTCAAAAAAGGGTAACCAAATCATTTCATCGTTATGTTGTTTGCTCGATTATTTCTCAGACGAATGGGTGGACGAACCCATCTTGGGTTTCCTATCCATTTTCTCTGTCGAATAAAAAGCCACCACCCAGTTCGACTACAGCAATTTCCTAGCCGAGAACATGCATGAGCAGCTTTTCAAATTTCCCACAGAGGGCATGTTTCGGTATTCTTCAATACTGGCTTACATGTTCGTGTTTTTTCAAGCAGATAAGTTCTCATTCTCCATGCAGAAAATAGACCAGGATGGCAAGCCACTGCCTGTCACCTCTTGGACTTCGCTACTCAGAAGAAACTCCACAAAGTTTAATTACAAGCAATTTATTGAGCAGTTTTACCACCCAGTGGTAAGCATGCTCAGTGGTAGACAAGAGCCGAGGATAAATGAGGAGATCCAAAGAATTTTACACCTCTCGGATCTCGCCAAGACTAGAGACTGGTATTTGTATCAGAATCACACGGAAATCAGAATTTATGGATGTGAGTTGGCTCCTTATAAACTTCCCAGATATGTTCCTGTTAGGATATTTGCCTTGGAATACATTAGGCAAATGATCAATTCAGACGACATACATTTTGTAGCTTTGAAGAAGAAACAACAGTTGAGAATTAAAGGGCATATAGGATCCTTTATTTGTAACAGTCGAGCTACCGGGGAGAGGCAGACAAACTACTCAAGGAAATGAAATTTGACATCAGTTTCCATTGGCACTATGATCCGAGTGGGGTTATTGCAGAGATGAGATTCAGGAATAAAAGTTCCCCATACGCTCATGCGCCCAAACCAGAGATCGAGAAGTTTATGAATCAAATAGAGTGGGAGGTGAACACTCTGGAAGAAGCAGAACAGCAATCTCCTTCAGTCATTATTTCACAAACAACTACACCGCAGATGCCCAAGGAGAAAAGACCCAGAAAGGATGCCTCGCCTTCAATCACTAAAGTGTCAGCAGAGGATTTCCAGGTGTACAAGAAAAGGCCTAAAACCGCTCACACTACTGACAGGTTTGGAGAGGAAGAGACCCAATCTACCACAGTAGTCGAGGAGGAGCATTCATCACCTTTCTCAAGTAGTCATCAAATGATGTCTGCTTCTTCCTCAAAGAAGCAGACTGATACCACTGTGATCACCCAACCTCCACCAGGATCTGCAAAGCTGAGTATTTTTGAAAAGTATGATTTGATTAAGAAGAAAAATGAGATGTTGACCAGCAACACCTATGCTCAGTTCTAGAAGCAAACGTCCACAGCACAGCATAGATTGTTATCAGCTTTTGATACAAAGAAAGGGAGAATGCACATGGCATTTTTGCAGGCACAAGTGCCCCATCCAAAGGAAATCACTGATTACAAAAGGGTAACATTTGAGTTTAACACCAGAGATGTACACCCAGCTGATCAGATGGATTTACACAGGCAGACTAGAGAAATGGTTTTCTCAACATTGGCCAATGCTTCCACTACTGCTGCAAAATTACAGGTTTCTCTGAACAATGTTCAGACTCAGTTAAAGCTAGAAAAGGTATCCTCTTTTGCCAAGGACAACAGGATTAAATCTTTGGAGGAATTAGTGCTCAAAATTGGGTATGACCTTTATAAAACAGACCCCATATCCCAAATTTGTTCTTTGATCTCTACCTTTATAAAACAGACCCCATATCCCAATGGATGCGTAAACCCTACTTCAGCCATTTTATAAAAAAAACAACACAATCTCATTTATTTAACTAGCCTAATATCCAAAACCTGAAACGTAGTTAAATCTTACAGAGAGATCCCTCTCTGAAACTGGCAGGGCTAGATCCCAGTTTCGAAGTGGTTGGATAAAGTTACCTCTAATAAATTTCTTCTACCTTCCCGACAACCTCTGGGAATTTACAGAGCGTTAACAACTACTATATGTAGATGATGTATCCTTGACAAGATCACAGATTACAGAAGAAGCTCGCCACAGAGTTTGATGGAAGACCTAAATACATTATCTCTTAGGTCTTGAAGTTTGGAAGAGCACAGAGAAGATCTTAACCAAGAAAAGTATGCAGTTAAAATTGAAAAGGGTTGACATGTTGAAATGCAAATCCATGTACACACCCATGGAAACAAAGTTGAAGCTCCTAGTAGATACCTCGTCAGAATTGGTTGATGCTACTCTGTACAGACAGATTATTGGTTCAGTGATGTATCTGACGAATACCAGGCTAGATATATGTTTTGCCTTGAGTCAGTGTCCGGCAGAACCCAGACGTGTTCACATTGTTGTTGCAAAACATATGATAAGATACCTTAAGGGTACGTTGGATTTTGGTCTCTATTATACTAGAGATCATGACTTCAGACTGAGTGGTTACACCGATTCATATTGAGTTAGAAGTGTTTCTGATAGAAAGAGCACTTCAGGATGTTTTAGTCTGAGGTCAGCCATGATCTCATAGCAGAGTAGGAAGCAATTCAGCATTGCTCCGAGCACAGCAAAAGCGGAATACATTGTTGCATGTTCCACCAGTTGTGAAGCCATATGGCTTCAGATGTTGTTGACCGATCTATTTGATCTGGAGATGGAAGCCACCGTGATTCTATGTCATAACCAAGTTGTATAAAAATGATGGAGAACCATGTGTTCCATGATGAGTCAAAGCACATAGAGATCCGGTATCACTTCACCCATGATATGATGCAGAGAGGAGCTATAAAACTCCAATATGTTGAAAGAGATGAACAAGTTGCAGATGTGTTAACCAGTCCTCTGTCTCGTGTGAAGTTTGAGCACTTTCGAGACAAGCTTGGTATAGTCCGAAAGGACCTCCCTCGAAAGGGGGAGTAGTGCTGATGATACTATGGTATCCTGATCAGAGTACCACATGGTAGCTCCGTTAGGATTTCATATCCTAGGGAATCTTTTTTATTCCTGGGCAGGTCCTTTGGATCTGTCAGAGTACCACAAAATGTTTTTGTGATGCCAGCCTAGTGCTGTGATGCCAGCCTCGTGTTGATGATGTGCCAGCTTAATTGTTGTGATGCCAGCCTCATGTTGATGACATGCCAGCCTCGTGTTGTGATGATGTGCCAGCCTTGTGTTGTGATGATGTGCCAACTTAATTGTTGTGATGCCAGCCTCGTGTTGATGACATGCCAACCTCGTGTTGTGATGATGTGCCAGCCTCGTGCTGTGATGATGTGCCATCTTAAGTGTTGTGATGCCTGCCTCGTGCTGATGACATGCCAGCCTCGTGCTGTGATGATGTGCCAGCTTAATTGTTGTGATGTCTTGCCAGCTTAATTGTTGTGATGCCAGCCTCGTGCTGATGACATGCCAGCCTCGTGTTGTGATGATGTGCCAGCTTAAGTGTTGTGATGCCAGCCTCGTGTTGATGACATGCCAGCCTCGTGTTGTGATGATGTGCCAGTCTCGTGTTGTGATGATGTGTTGCCAGCTTCGTGTTGTGATGCCAGCCTCATGCTAAAGACTCTCGGCCTAGTGTTGATGTTGATGATGCTCCAACCTTTGTGCTGTGTTGTTGTTGTTATTAATGATGATGATGTATTAGTGTTATACTAATCCATGTTGATGCAGATGATGATGATGCCACTTCAACTTCTTGTTGAAGATGATGATGTTACTTTAGCCTCATGCTAAAGATGTTGATAATATTGCTTTAGCCTCATGCTAAAGAAGATGATGATGTTGCTTCAGCCTCATGCTGATGAGGATGATGATGCTACTCCAGCTCCATGCTGTGACTGATGATGATGAGAAATACTTTCGATGATTTATATAAATATGCCAGTGAGTGTTCCAAGATGTTGTTGATGATGTTGCCCTCTCTCTCACCTAATGTTGTTGTAGAATACCCTTCTCGTTAAGGGGGAGTGTTGAAATATTGTAACTGCAAAGAGTATTTTATTTATTATTGATGTATTATTCATTAGATCAATCCCCTTTTGTGGATTGATCATGTCGGGCATTGTAAATAACCAAATCCCCTTTTGCGGATTGGTCAAACCCTAATTGTAATAGGCAGAATGAGAAGTCGGCCCCCAGATTAAATTAAGGTGGTTCTAACCACCCAAAATGAGAAGTCGGCCCTGCCAGTGGAAAGACACTTTTGTTCACACTTGCCAGATTGTATAAATAAAGGAGGCCAGCGCCTCATTTGTTCATTCACTCACTTGATCATCAGAACGCAAGTTTGGAGCTGCAATTGGAGAAGAAGAGAGAGAGAGAGGCACACTACTTGGGAGAGGACTTTCTGTATTGTTTGGTTTATTCTCTTGGCATTGTATTGGCTATCTATATTAAGGAAGTTTTTGCTGGGTTTTCTCCCCCATGAGGGTTTCCCGGGATAAATGATGTGTCTCTTGTGATTGTGTATTTCTCAGTGATCCTATCTATGCTATGGTTATCTAGTAAATTGAAAAGAAACCTAATAATAGCTTAAACCTCAACATTAGTTGTCTTTCTTTACTATCATAAAACAGCAAGTAAAGATTATTAAACAGCTTTATCTAAGAAATTAAAACACTTCACTCTTTTGCCTAAAAGATCTGAAATGACAAGCAGCAAAAGGTAAACCTTTACTCCTAGATCTATCTTTGAATATGAGATAAACTTTTGCCTAGATCTAGAAAGTCATGCATGCATAAGATTTCAATTATTTTAACTTTAGAATGAACTATCTTTGCATGCAAAACAAAAAGTAACTTGAGGAATAAATTTGAAAATAATGAGAGATAGAGAATGAGAGAGTCTTCTCTTTGAAACTTGAATCTTGGGCTATGGGGTCCTTGATCAATGAAAGAGGAAATTTGTTTTTATCTCTTGAAAAAGTTGAAGGATGGATTTGTTATCCCACTCTACTTCAAACTTGAATAACCTGTTTTATCTTTCCAATCCTTGCAAGCACTTATTAGAAAAGTATTTTCCTACAAAAAGACTTGAAAACACACATTAATTCATCCGAAAAATATGCATATTTAAATTTCTGAACATAGGAAAATAATAGGATCTAAACAATAAGAAAATTGAATAAATATTATCCTATTATGTGTCAAAACACCTTCAAGGCTTTATATAAAGTAGATATACAAAAATTGAATCAAATACAAAGTTACCTCAAGATCATGCACAATTGTCCAAGCATCCACACATTACAACAATGACCATTTGACCTCCAAAGTCTTTTATTCAATATTGTAAAGAGTATTACAATAGTGTTACAATAACCAGCATAAACTCCCAAGCTCCAACTAGCTTTCACAATGGGATGATGCCTCAATATATAGGAGAGGATGAAGAGTTTCCCAAGGAGGAGGGCGCACCACTTGGTAGCTCATCCAATGCCAAGTGTGGAGAGTGTGGTTGCCACCTCTCCTACACTTCAACTAACTCGCCAAGTGTAAACAATGAAGGAGTGTGGGGGTGCCACCTCTCAAGAGGTTGGCTGCCCCTTATGGGAATGCGCCACCTCTCAAGAGGTGCGCACCCTCTTATTAGCACATGCTCAAAACAAACCCACACTTGTCCCACTTTATTCCTTTGACCAATAAGAATCAATCTTTTGCTGCCACATAGCCTTTTGAGGCTTTATTTTGTCTCCAACATGTCCCCACATGTTTCCTTAATTTTAGCTTTTGCTGATTTTCTTTGATTTATTTTGACTTTTTTGAGCAAAATTGATTTTTAAGTGATTAAAATCACTAATTTTGCTCAACCAAGTGGGTACTTAGGTAATATGGGTGCTCTAGGTCCAAAAATGAGCACCCCCAAGGCATATTAAGTCCCCTAGTACCACTTTTTTAATACATCTTTATTTTTTAATTAAAAATTCTCGTTTTGCAGAAAATTTTTAATTAACTGAAAAAATAAAATAAAAAACTAAGGGGGACTTAGCACATTTCCATAAGACTCTAAGAACATGTTTAGCATGGTAATATACATTAAACACTAGACTTAGATCCATGCTAAGGCTTAACCATGTTTAGCATGGTATATACTCCAGCTCTGGAGGGATTGAGTGAAAAAACTCATAAATTATAAATCGCCTGAACAGCGAAATATAATAAATAAGTAAAAAAACACTCCAGAGTACAACTCATGCTTAAGACGAAGGTGGCTAAGACCTTTTACAAGTTCATCATGCAACATCTCTTATTACAATTTTTATGGAAAATGTGAAAAAGTTGGTCTTTATTGACCGGCTGAACTTCTGAACTCTTATCTTTGAACAATAATTGTTCAATCTTTGGCGGCTCGCTGGAAGTCCATCCTAGTGCAACTTTGATGGATACAATGAACCACATTTGTTGGAGACAAATTGAGAAGATACATTGATGTATGTATTGCATCCACCGAATACTTGGAAGAAACAAACTTGATCTCTAACATACACCTGGTCATCTCCATAATAGTACAATTTCTCCTCTTTATCACTCCATTTTGTTGTGGAGTCTGGGGTGTGGTGCATTGTCTCTAAACGGTTTCTTGAGTACAAGAATCAAGAAAATTATTAGAGCACATTCTCCCCCATTATCTAATCTAAGAACTTTAATTCTCTTCCTGGATTAGCTTTCTACCAAATCCTTGAACTTCTTGAACTCATTAAACACATCTAATTTCAACTTCAAAATATATGCCCACGTCCTCCTGGAAAATTCATTTACAAATAACAAAAAATATATGGCACCGGAGAATGATGTTGTTTTCATAAGCCCTTCTTCAAATAGTGTCCTATGTGTTAGCTTTTTTAGCTCAGGAGGTGTCTCAGCATAGGCCTATGTGTCCTAGGCATGTTGATGGCACCAAAATTAACCCAGATCGACCTTATTATCTTTGCCTAAGTTTAACAGTTAATTTAGGCAAATCAACAATTTTGCTTGTGAGTGGAATGTGAGGCCCAGGGAGAGAGAGTGCACCTCATGAGGAGGTTGAGTGCTTTGTGGGACCCTGTCCAAAGGGGGGCGCACCACTTAGTGGAGACTGGGATCCAGCCCAAGGGGGGCTCCACAATATCAGCCATTGAGGCCCAAATTTGGGCACATATCTCAAGGCAAATAGGGGCTAGAAGGAAGATAAAAGGAGGGGCTGAGGGTGGAGAGGACACAACATTCTCATTTGTGAGGTTGAGCGAGTGAGAGCAAGGGGGGTGCTTGGCTGAGGGCATTGTTGGTTGAGTGTGAGGGCAGTGTTGGAGCTTTGGCTGAGGCAAATTCTACAAGAGAAGAGCAAGTTCAGCAACAAGCTTTACAGCAGCAAGCAAAGCAGCAGAAAACAGGCCGTACCCAAAAGAGGAAGGAGGTCATACATGGCGTATGGTGCACCAGGAAAGAGGTCGAATTGTCCTAGGCTGTACAGGCCATTTCTGAGACTGTTCTGAGCCAATTTAAGCAGGTCGTACAGGTCTTTCTCTTGGCTGAGTAGAGGCTGAATTTGCTGGGCTAATTTAGCTGGGTCGTACAGCTTATGTGGCTAGGCCGCACAGCTACCAGAAGAAGACAATTCTGTAAGAAAATTTTCTGGTGTGTTTTTGCTGCTGTAAAACACTTTCTCAAGAGCCAATAAAGCCCCCTCTTAGCTGGTTTTCCTCACACTGGGGTTTCCAGGGTACATCTGGTGTCTATGTGTTTTTTATGTTTGGTTTACTGTATGTTTCAACTGTGATTTCCTGTTTTATAACTCAGCTGTAGGTGTTTAGCATAATTTATCAGAATTATATCAGCAAGTTAATTTCTGAGTTTTTAGTAAATTATTGGCAAACAATTCAGTGCTGAGTTGTAGGTAAAAATCAACACTATGCTACTCCCCAACCTCGCAAGCTCCACAAATTCCTTGCTGATTTTGTATATCTGGGATGCCATCAACCAAACTTTCTTTAGCCAAAAGAGAAATGGATCTCAAATTCAAATGCCCATACCTTTGATGCCAAAGCTCACTACTATTTTGACCACTCTTGGGCATTAAAGCATCCCCTTTTGCCTCCTTTGCATCCAGAAGCCTGAAAATCCCATGCTCTTCGATACCAAGAGCAAAAGATTTTTTACTTACTTTGTCCACAAAGTAGCATTTGTGATTGTTGAAAATCACATGTAAAGTGGGGCTTGTGCTTCATAGTTTCACTAACAAACAATAGATTCTTATCCATTCCCAGAACATATTGAACAATAAGAAACACCAACGTTTTACCTAATAGGATTATTTGCACATTACCTTTGCCTTCGGGTACACTTGGTATATAGATTTGGGTGCATCTCGTCATTTTACCAATAAGAGAGATTGATATATTAATTATGTGACCAATGAATCTTCTAATGATTCATTTTCCTTCAGGTGCACTTGGTATATAGATTTGGGTGCATCTCATCATTTTACCAATAAGAGAGATTGGTATATTAATTATGCAGCCAATGAATCTTCTAATGATTCAATGGTGTTTGGTGGTGGGGAGGAATACAAGTTTGAAGGCAAATGTGATGTGTAAATAAACCTACCAGGTAAAAAGCTAGTACTTCTTAATGTTCACTATGTTTTAGTAATGGGTAATACTATGTTTTAAGAATGGATAATAACTTCTTAATGTTCATTGTGTTCTAGGAATGGATAAGAATAAGAAGTACCATCTTTTTACTTGATAGGGTTATCTGCACATTACCTTTGCCTTTTGTTACCACCCAAAATGCATTTTAAGTATGTGGAGGCATCCTTTCTAGCACACAAACTTCAGCTATCGTAATAAGATAAATCTATTACAGCTCTACTCTCAAAGGCATATTTACAACTAAAGAAGGATTTTACATCAACAAAACGTCCTAGGGTTTGAGTACTCAAACCCTAGGTCTTCAACTCTTGCATCAACACAACCACCAAGACTTCCATGGAACATCAAAGATACAATAATTGAGTTTTCTTCCAAGCAAGGCATCACACCAACCTCAAGACTCATCAAGCTAGTCTCTCCATGATCATGCCCTAGCCTCATATCCCACAAGAACAAGGCTCCAAAATCGTGTAACGCTTTAGCTCCACTCTCCATGTCATCTACTAGGCATTAGCTCTACACTAGCATTGTTGTCTTCCTTAGGGTTTACACAGGTACATGCAAAACAATTCTAGTGCTAGACTCCTTAGGGTGTGGTGCCTTGCTTGCAAGAAGACTTGGTTATTGTATCCTCGATGTTCCACGAAAGTCTTAGTGCTTATGTTGATGCAAGAGTTGAAGGCCCAAGATTTCCAAGCAAGGCACCACACCAAACTAAGGACTCATTAAGCTAGTCTCTCCATGATCTTTCCCTAGCCTCACATGCCACAAGAACAATGCTCCAATATCATGCAAGGCGTTAGCTCCACTCTCCATGTCTTTTACTAGGGTGAAAACCCTAGCACTATAACAAGAGGCCATAATAACCATCATCATCCCCAACATCATGTTCTTCTCTAAGGTTTACATGCATAGAACAAACCCTAGTATCACAAGAGTAAACCCAAGCATCACACAAGAGCAATCTCTCCAAGAACATCCAAGACATCTCTCTCTCCCTTGTCTTCTCCTAGGGTTTCCTCGTGAACCCTAGCATCTTGCTGCCTACAACACTTCTCCAAGACAATAAAAAGAATAGAGTACAATGATGATGATGAATACAATTGCTCTCTCCTCCCTTCATATGTAAAGTAGGTGAGGGAGGCTAACATAAAACAAGGACATAATTCCATAAAGTAACCAACAAGGAAACTCCACATGGAGCGCTCTACAATACAAGGATGTACATTTGTCAAACTAGGGTTTATCCAACCCCCAAAGTGAAATACCCTCCAAGCATGATCCTCCTTGGGCTCAACACCACTCCACCAAGATGGTGCACTCTCTAACAAGTTGTTAGTCCAACACTCCCTTTTCCACGAGAGTCTGCTTATGCAAGGAACTCCTCTTCTAACTATGTGCCACATGTTCTCTCATGTGCCCAACGCTACTATCATGTATGCTAATGTGGTCACTAAGCTCCAATATTCCTCCTCAACATATGTGTCCAGACCCATCACCAACCTCCATGAAGTATGCTCCTCAACCCAAGCATCCTCAAGTGTGTCCAACCTCGCTCCTCAACCCAAGCATCCTCAAGTGTGTCCAACCTCGCTCCTCAACCCAAGCATCCTCAAGTGTGTCCAACCTCCAAGGTGTATATCACATGGTCCTAATCTCTTAGGACCAAGTTCCCTCCTCCAAGTGCCTACTGCTCCTCTTCCTAGGCAGGTACCTCCCCCAATTAAGCAACCAACTCCCCCATTGTGCGCACCCAATGGGTTAGTCATCATGCAAATCAAGGTAACAACCTCCTAAGTAAGGGCATTGCACTAGCACTCTAACCAAGGTCAAGCATCCACCTAGGAGGAGCCATCCATATGTCCATGGAACATCGCCAAGGGGCTAGGAGACACAATGCTCTCCTAACAAGGTGAAAACACTTATGGAGTAACCCCAAAAGTTAACAAGAATCACCGTACTCAAACCCAAAATAGCATTGCCTTTGTCCAAATTTGTCTCCTTGTGGGGGGCTCAGCATTGTTGATTTGATCTACTTTTGTTTAAGTACCAAATTTTCTTCCCTAATCTCAAGATTGTGTTGCTTTCGACCCATTTTTGTCCTCTTGTGATATGTTATTCCTGATGATTCTTTTTTGGATTGATGAAGTGCTACCTATAGAATTAGATGTAGTTGTTTGTCTTGCACATAAAGTCATACTATATCTTGCTTAGTGAGAAAGCAACCTCCTCTTGAGTTTTTTTAGTCACATGGGTGCACAAGAATCATATCCACAAGCTTTAGAAAACATGTACCCAATTACCCTCCAACCTATAGATGATCCAAATTGAATTGAGAGAGAAATGAAAGAACACAATATTGCGAAGAGAACACAAGATATAGTATTGAACGTAGAGTATTACAGTAATACACATCGGCTTGAATGGTTGTAGCTTACCTCTGATTAGAGATGTGACCACTATGCTCATTCACAAAAATCCCATACCCCAAGGCTAAAACTACATTTTATAATTATGATAGAAAAAACCTAATATGCAAGAACCCTGACCATAACACAAACTTAGGGCTAAGCATGAAAAATAAGCTAGACAAATCTGAGTTGTTTGAAAAAAGAGGAGCTTTGCCTAGATAATAACTTTTCACTCGATGCTTTGTTTTGGGTCTTGTTATCGCTCAGTTTGTAGTCTAGGTCAGGTAGCTTAAAAGTAAAGGTCAAACTGGCGTAACAGGAGCTTCCCCACCCACTGTCACCTCGATGGGGGGCTCTTTCTATTTAGGGTGGCTAATCCCAAGGGAGACGTCCCTAGTAATCTGGGGTATTGAAAGGAAAAGGGTCAAGGGATTAAGACTCGAAAGGTTAAAGTAGGTTTTCCCTTCACAGATTACTGCCAAGAAGATAGTCAATATGAAGAAATGCCACGGAAGAAAGCACATGTTTGCGAGACAAAGCAACAAGAAAACTAATGTGTGCAACAGTGGTTAGTACTTCACAAATCAATGACTATCAGCATTAAATACTCATGAGCATAAATGGCAGTAATTATTGACGAAGTCAATGATTGCAAAAATGACTATGGCTTGTAATATTACTTCTCAATAACACTGGAAATGATATAGCATTCAATGTATAAGATCAATCCTTGAATTATCACAACGCATTAAATATCATTAATATGCTCACATACAAAGGTTGCTGCGTCACTATACTAGAGGTGACGTCAGCCTAGTTCTAGGGTTAGTTTGATAGGCAAAGAGGTGGACGTTTTACAAATTAGCCAATGAAAATAATCAACACTTCGATGTCTATTGCTAGATGACTAAGCCACAACGTTTTACATTAACCAAGAGCTCAAAAGAGGCATGACGTCATCATGAATCTAGGATTAGTGAGACGTTAGGGTTAGTTAGGGTTTGAAATTTAAGAAGTTTAAAAGGTTGTTTTAACACAAGAATCTCAACGTTGGAGTTCTAGACTAGTGCCTTAGGGTATAATGGAGTCAAGGAGCAAGTGCTAGGTCTCGGGAGAATCTAAATTCAAGGACAAGAGAGTTAGGTTTTCTAGTGCTGCAATGGCAGGGCCACAAAGTCAAAACCCTAAGGGGAGGAGGCTCATTCCGGTGTTGCTTA
>ML789274.1:65248-78817 GCA_009831015.1 Picea engelmannii
TCCATCCAGAGAGACAAAATTACATCATGTAAGTGCTTTTAAGCACATTCATATGTGGAAACAAATGATGAAGGTTGTCGCCAATAGAAAAACATCATTAGATGTCCCTTAGTCTAAAAAAAGACAATCGAGAGATTAAAACAACTATAAACTTTACATGAAAGCTAAACAACATCAGAAAAATTGGTCCATAGGGAACCAGACAACACAAAAACTCAGATACAGAATTTGGGTGCATGACCGTACATCAGACAGATATAGAAAGAAAAGGAGAAAAGCATGTGTATGATGATGATAAAGTTGATGACTCAAACTGTTGTTGTTATGGGAGAGCCATAACCTTTATGAAAGGCCTGTGATAGTACTCAAAAACATATTCCCCCACTACTTCAGTGATGTGTCATTCCCCAAAGCGAAGTTGAGTCCCTACTTTTGATAAAGTGTTTGCTAGTTGGTTTCTTTCCCTGGAAACATGTTTGAGTGAAGAAGAATTAAATGAGTCCAGGAACCTGAAAATCTCCTCCAAAATAGGCATCAAAAATATATTATGGAAAATTTGAGCTTTTCAAGACCAGTTAATAACATTCATGGAATCTCCAAACAATTGAATAGATTGGGGCCCCTTTTCCTCGGCAAATTGAATCAAAAATTTTAAAACCATTAGTTCTACAAAATTATCAGTGCCTGGCCCTAGTCTGATTTCAAGTTTGTAGAAGTGATCGGTCGAGAGGAACAAGACAACGCCCCCACCACACTGTTGATTTTCATTCTGAGAAGCACCATCAAAGTAAGCCCAGGGCCTGGAGTGATCGATGTGCTTAGGCTGAATAATGTGGATGGCAGGGAGGTCTTTTTCCTAAGGAAAGTGGGAGAGAATCGAGAGTCCCCGAGCAACTATAATTTATGGAAGGGAGGGCAAGTCCTGGAAGATGGCTTTGTTGTGGGCCAGCTAGATACCCCAACATACAATGAGAGGCAGAGCTTTAATACCTTTGTAGACATGAGCCCGAAGCCAAGATTGCCAAGCCAACTCTAGGTTGAGTCCGTCCCAAACTACCACCTAATTTAGAAGGGATGATATTCAAGCCAGAATTTCCTGGTGAAGGAGCAGAATAAGAAGAGGTGTGTGTTGGATTCATTATCTCCTTTACATAGAGGACACCAACCATGATCGATAATGCAATGTTTCCACATGTTTTCCCAAGTAGGAATTTTATTGTAGATGGCACACCACATAAAAATCTTAGTCTTCAAAGGACATTTGAACTTCCACAGACCATGGCACCACCAACATGGCTCCCTTTACATGAGTTCAATATTTAAAGAAACATACCCAGTTTTGGGGTATATACCTCATGAGGATCCTTTTGCCACACCAGTTCATCTTCTATCTTGATAATCCTAATATGGCTCGAATGGAGTGCGTATATATAATTGATCCATGAGAGAGAAAGATTATCGTCCAAACCCAATGTTTCTGGTCTTATCCATCCTTGTTGCTAGAGGGAGGAGGAGGCAGGATCCGCTATCTGAGATAAGAAGTGAATATCCTGCGTGTGGAGTCTTTCAATTAAATCATTAGGCAAAATATGAGCAATTCCACATCCTGGCTAGGGATTAACCCATATTCAAAACCGATTACCATTTCCCACTCTCCAAGATAAACCATCACCGATCATCGAGAAGGAGGAGAGAATCACCTTCCAGATAATGAAGCAATTTGGGTGGGATTTTACTGGTTTTCTAATCCAGCCTTCTAAGGAATCTGGGCGTATATATTTGTGCTCCACTACTGTGGCCCAAAGGCTGGTAGTCGAGAGAAGTCTCCATCCTGCTTTTGTTGCCAATGCTTTTGAGAACAAAAATATATTTTTCAGTCCCCAACCTCCCAGGGATGTCAGGCAGGCAAGATGATCCCACTTAGCCCAAAGGAGAGTATATTTATCCTGAGGGCTAGACTAGATAAAACAGAAACAAATCCGTATGGCCTTATCCAGATATTATAAACACTTAGTCTTGTATTTTTTTCTTCATGTGTACATATCAATTATTATATGTATGTATGTGTGTATGGAAAACATCCATAATATCATGATATGTTGCTAGGATAAACACTTGTTTTTTTGAATGGTCTTGCACTCATAGCGCATAGTGTAATTGTAACGAGTCTAAAATTAACTAATTAATTGTTTATTAGTCATACGGTCTTTTATTATTTGTTTGTAGGGTTGCAACCCTTTCACTCTCGTGTATGTATATTGTAATACTCTTTTGTAATAGGATCATTAAAGAATTTATAAAATATGTTGTTTATTTGAAATAGTTCTCTTCCAAATTTGGTATCATAGCTCGTGGTTTTGAAAACCCATGGTAATTCCCCATGGTATTGGAAAGACAAGATAAAGAAAAGAAATAAAAAAGAATAAGGAAGAGTCAATTTTGATTTTACCGTTGGTAGTTTATAGGCCCGTGGTTTTGATAAACCATTGGCCCATGGTATTCCCTACCATATATAAAAAAATTACAGAGATAAAAACTTTTTATAGTGGTAACTTTTTCTTACATAGGTGAAAAAATTTACCAAGGAAAAAAAATCCTTTTACCTGCCACATCTAAACTCTTCACCCCAATTAATCATCAATCATAAATACAAGAAACATTGATCGGATTTCTCATGGACCTTCCAAAGGAAATGAGTCAGACGTCGAGCTTGAAAGCAAAATTACAAGAATTTGTGCAAATTTAATACAACAATCCAACAAAAAATATGAAGAACTTCTTGCATTCAAAGACTAATCCAAAGCCTCAAAGAATGCAAGCAAGGGAATGAGTAGCCCTAGCTCATCCTCGCAGCCACAATACTCATCGAATACAAGTTCGTTCAATAACATTATACACAAGGTAAAACTAGATATACTTAAGTTTAATGGTGAGGACAACGTAGAGGGCACGAGATGGATCAATAAAGTTGAGAACTATTTCGACATGCAAGATATATGTGATGAGGAATCCGTAGGTGATGAGGAATACATAGGTCATGTTGAGGATCACGAGGATGGGGTTGATACCCTAGTCCACAACTTGGATGCTCCAAAACTTGAGAGTGCTTTGTCTTCTCTATCTTCAGTGTTTGTTAAGGTTGGTAGCAATGAAGAGGATTTTGTTGAATTGTCAAGGTTTACTGAATTGCATACTGGAAATGATATCGGGGATCGCAATCAAGCTATTAATTTTGTGAGTTCTAATGCAAAGCATATACATGGTATAAGTAGTGGAATTGATGCAAAATTAAGACCTTCAAAGGACATTAAATAAAAGACAAAACCCTCTAAATTTATTTATGCAGTAGTGATTTATTCTTTTGTGGGTGAAGATGATTCAATGCCCTCTGAAGATGAAAACAATGTTGGAGTTTAATGTTGTTCAATTACATTCAGCTTCTTTACAAATTTACATGAACTAAAGCATAAACCATGAACAATAGCAGTAGTAATAACCAAGATCACAAGAAGAATAACCATGCACAGAGACACAAGTACAGTAGAAAAATGCTAAGAAAAAATGATACAATAGATTGATATATTATTACAATGATGAGAGTTTCGTATATAGAGAACATATGGTGACCATCCATGAAAGGATGTGTCCCTTGGATAATAAGTAACTACTTATTTATTATGTATATTTATACGTTGTATTATAAATATCATGTCATATATTATATGATATTATATATATGTGTGTGTGTGTGTGTGTGTGTGGAAGAATGTATTCCCGATGTTGTTCAAACATCAACACTCCTTCTCAGCGAGGGAGACATTCTCAACCAAGGTTCTTCACCATAGGTACACCCTCATGAGTGAATGTTAGCATGATGCTAACTGACACATAGAAAACACCTCAAGCACCTTGAGTCCATATTATTCCTTGTCATGATCAAGGAAGGAGTATGCCTGGGCCCATTTACCACAAGTACACCTTTGAGATAAATTCATTCTATCTCCCTTGGTCTATAGCCCAATGTAGGAGAAGGTCCACCCGATGCTTACTCAAGAATTTTTAGCAAAAAGGTATGTCACACATGGCACTCCCGTGTGGAATTCTAGAGGTTACTCCCTCTAGAAACACTAGGGTCAACTCCCCATAATGTGTGACAACAAGGTCAACTCCTTGACATGTCCTCATGTGCTCTCCACAAGGGATGTTGGGATATAAGCCCAAACCCACTTATCCCTTCTCGGATAAGTGTCCTCACAAATCAACTCAACTCAGTCACAGAGGAGTACAATCTCGAGAATATATGTCACACATGGCACTCCCATGTGGACTTATAGAGGCTATTCCCTCTAGAAACACTAGGCTCAACTCCCCATAGTGTGTGACGTCAAGGTCAATTCCTTGACATGTTCTCATGTGCTCTCTGGAAGGGATGTTGGGCTATAATCCCAAACCCACTTATCCCTTCTCGGACAAGTGTCATCACAGATCAATTCAACTCAGTCACAGAGGAGTATGATCTGGAGAATGTTTCAGGAAGCTGCAAACATCAACACTCCCTTTCAGCGAGGGAGGAATTCTCTGCCACACCAAGTCTGTCACAAAAGTACTCAAACTTCGTCCTAGTAAGGGGTTGGGTAAGAACATCAACAACCTGCTCATCTGTAGGAAGGTAATGCACCAGTATTGCCTTCCTCTGCACAATGTCTTGGATGTAATGGTACTTGATCTCAATGTGTTTCGATTTATCATGAAACAGTGGATTCTCTGAGAGCTTCACACAACTCTGGTTATCACAATGAATAATGGTGGAATCTAGCACATGTCCAAATAAATCTGCAAGGAGCTTGCAAAGCCACACTACTTCACGGATTGCCACACTCAATATAATGTACTCTGCTTCTACATTCTCAAGGCCACAAAAAATTGTTTCCTTCTACACCAGGAAACCATGGTAGATCCCAAAGTGAAGCAACACCCGGAGGTGCTCTTCCTGTCTACTGTGTTCGTTGCCCAATCAGAGTCGGTATATCCCTGCAATGTCATGTCAATACTGGAAGTATATCTCAGACCATGTCCAATTATTCCTCGCAGGTATCTCAACACATGATTCACAACAATCCAGTGTGTCTATCTCGGTTGACTCATAAATTGGCTAAGTGCACTTATTGTATAGAAAATATCTAGTCTGGTGTTAACCAAATACATCAATGATCCAATCAGTTGTCTGTAGAGGGTCAGATCAATGTCGTCAGAATCAGAAGAAGACACACTTAGTTTCTTCAGATTCGTCACCATTGGTGTAGCCATGGGTTTACATTTCAACATTCCAAACTTTTTCAATATCTCAAATGTGCACTTCCCCTGACTTAGGAAGATCTCATCAGTTATCTACCACACCTCTACTCCCAAGAAGTAGTGCATCATACCAAGGTCCTTCATCTCAAACTCAGAGGCTAATGCATACTTGCATTCAACAATAAGGCTCTATGTACCGGTGAGGAATAAACCAACAATGTAGAGGACCAAAATCAGGGACTCACCATTAACAATCTTGTAGTACAGGTTGGGATCAACAACACTTTTGTTGAAGCCCAAACTCATTACATGTCCATCAATCCTCACATACCAAGATCGAGGTGCATACTTGAGTCAATACAAGGCCTTCTTCAAACTACACACATGAGACTCCTTCTCATGTATGACGAAACCATCTCGCTGCTCGATGTATACTTCTTCGTCAATCTCTCCATTGAGAAAGGTTGTCTTCACATCCAACTGATGTAGTCTCCAACCCATGGATGCTGCAAGGGTAATAATCGTACGGATAGAAGTGTATCGAGCAACAGGTGAAAATGTCTCTTCATAATCTATTCCCTCCACCCGAGAGAATCCTCTAGCAACAAATCTTACTTTGTGCTTCTCGATGCTCCCATCGGTTGTATGTTTGATCTTATATATCCACTTGGAAGTTAGTACAGACTTCCCTTAAGGTCTCAGAACAATATCCCACACATCATTCTTCATGATAGAATGATACTCCTCCATCATGGCATCTCTCCATATTGGTTGACTAGATGCCTCCTCATAGCATGAAGACTCAGAATCAATGATGTGGCTCATAGTTGTGGCATAGCATGAATATCTCTGAGGTCTCTTTCTCTCTCGAAAGGTACCACGAGGAGATGCATGTCCTTATGTCTCCTGTAGAGTCTGACGAGTCCATGTAGGTCTCTTATTACCTACTACAATATCTCTGGGAACATCAACTGGAACTAAAGGATCAATGGGATCAATAGTCTCAACTGTCTCCCTCTAAACTGTTGGAGGGTGAGGGGGAGAAGGCACCATCTCTTCCTATTTCTCACTATCAATTTCCAAGAAACATCCTCTATATCTCATGAAGGCTACCTCCTCCTCAAAGGTAACATCTCTGCTCACCTCAATATGTCTCTAACCAGAGATGTAGATCTGGTATGCCTTCGAAGACTCATTGTACCCCACAAATGTACCCTTTCTACCTAAAGGGTCTAGCTTGGTCCTTTTCTCTTTGGGTATATGAATGTATACTAGACACCCAAATATCCTGAAGTGTCCAACCTCAGGCTTCACTCCGGTGAAGGCCTCCTCGGGGGTCATGTTCCTTAAAGTCTTATGAGGACTTTTGTTCTGAACATACACTGCAGTCATGGATGCTTCTGCCCACAGAAACATAGGTAAATGTTGACCATGAATCATTGTCTTGACTACCTCAACAATAGATCTGTTCTTCCGCTCCATGACCCCATTTTTTTGAGGGTTGTAAGGAACAATGTACTCCCTATTGATCCTTTCCTCAATGCAGAAATCATTAAAATATTGGGAGGTGTATTCTCCTCCATTATCTGATCTCAACACTTTGATCTTCTTTCCAGTCAAGTTTTCAACCCGTTCTCTATACTCCTGAAATCTGGAAAGGAATCCATCCTTGGTCTTCAAGAAGTAAATCCAAGTCTTCCGAGAGTGGTCATCAATGAAGATCACATAGTATAGATATCCACTCAAGGAAGCAACTGTCATGGGTCCACATAAATCTGTATGAACCAAGTCTAATATCCCCTTGGATCTGTTGTTGTTGCTCGGAAAGGACCCCTTGGCATTCTTTCCAAGAGCACAACCTCTGCAAATTCCATCATGTTCAACATGGATCTTTGGAAGGCCTATAACCATCTTCCCCAACGTGGGAAGAGCTCTATAATGTAAATGGGCAAGTCTCTTATGCCATAGTTCGCTCAAACTGATAGAATCGTGTATCAAGGCCTGAACTGGTCGGACAATCAATCTGTACAATCTTTCCTCTCGAACACCAATCACCCGAGAAGAATCTATACTAGAGTTCTTGTTCCATCTAAGAACCTTTCCATCAGAGAAAACAACCTTGTAGCCTTTGTTCTCTAAGGTTGAAATAGAGACAAGGCTCCTTCTCATCCCAGTTACAAATAATACATCACTCAAATGAAGTGGGGTGCCAGAATCCAATTGTAAGGAAGTGGATCTAACTCCCTTCACAATATATCTGGCATCGTCACCAAGTACAACATGCAAACAAGATTCTTTCTCTACTAGATCTGTAAGGTGCTCTCTGTATCTAGTCATATGTCTAGAAGCACCATTTTCAATCAACCAAATATCATTACTAGTAGGAACCATACCTGAGAGGGCTGAAATGAAGAAGAACTCTTCATCGTTCATGCTTGCATTCCTTGACTTCCTCTGAGGTGGTTCTGAATCAACATCAGTAGTGGAAGCATGTTGCTTTCCTTTCTTCAATGTAGGACATTTTTTCACATAGTGGCCATACTTGTCACATCTGAAGCACTGAATCTTTGACATGTCCTTCTTTTTGTGTTCAGAAGTTGGTGCTGACTTCCTTCCTTTAAATGTTTTGTTGAACCTCTTCTTTTTCCTTTATTTTTCCTTGCATGAGTAGCAAGGGCTTGATTTTCATCATGATGGGAACATTACATGCCTCTAGCTGCAAGTCTGGTCTCCTCTTGAGTATAGTCTTCCCATAAACGATCAAACTTGGGCAATTTGGATTGCCCACTGATACTTTGAATGAATGGCTCCCAATGGATTGGAAGACCATTAAGGGTAATCATGACAAGTTCTCTATCAGATATGATTTCACTAATAGCACCCAACTGACTGTTGATTAATTGGGTTGGTTGTCATTGATGTCAACCCTTCAAGAAAGTCCGGTAGCAAATTCCGGTAGCACAAAGGTTTGGGTAATGGACCCAAGTTTGTTTGATGGATAATGGTATGATTTTTGATATATTTGCATGCAAGACTATTCTAGATGGATAGTACATGTCATGCCATTTCCAGTGGTATGTGTAACGTCACATAACTCCTTATGGTTAGAGAGTTATGGCCATGTGAAGCTGGAGAACCCTCATGAGTCATCTAGAAGCCCCAAAAGGTCAAAGTAGTCAAAGTGTTTGTAAAGAAGAAATTATTTAAATAATAAAGTGAAGTGATGAATGTACTATAAGTCAAAGTGGATACAAAATAAATTATTTAAATAATAAAGTTAATGGAGAAATTACTAAGTGGACAAGTGGTTAGAAGTAGGTTAGCCCTAAAATAATGAAAGTGGGTTAAGATGGTTAGAAGGTAATTTAAATAATAAAGTGAAGTGATGAATGTACTATAAGTCAAAATAGATACAAAAGAAGTTATTTAAATATTAAAGTCAATGGAGAAATTACTAAGTTGACAAGTGGTTAGAAGTGGGTTAGCCCTAAAATAATGAAAGTGGGTTAAGATGGTTAGAAAGTAACCCCTTGAGGAAGCTACATGAAAGTATAAATAAGAGACAAGGGTCTCTCATTTTTTTTATCACACTTGAGCATATTGAATATCTACAAGTGACCGAGGTAACCATAGGATATTTAAGCCTAATTTCAGAGGGAAGGTGAAGTAAAGAAGGCCAAAATTCAAGGGAGGATAAATTCTTTTGATGATGCTTTCTAAGGTATGTTATTTATAGGTCATCTCACCATTTTTGCAATAACTTTTTTTCTAGAATGATTCGGACCGTGAAATTGGGAAACCGTTGAGGAAACATATCCAAGTAGATTTGATAAACATTTCAGCTTGTGGGTCGTTGTATTTTGGAGTTACACTCCATGGGAAATAGGGTTTGTGGCTAGTCCTAAAACTAGTCTAAAACAAGTGTTTTGGTTAAAAACGTCATAACTTATTCTTAACATATCCAAATTTAGTAAGACCAAATGTATTGGTTAGAGTTCAGTCTATAGTATTGTGTGTACAATTTTCAGATCCATACAACAAATATTACGTGTGGGGCACGCTCTACAAGTTCACTCTCTAGAATAAGCCAAAATTCAATAAGGTGTGCCATTTTTGCTATAACTCCTTTTCAAAGAGGTTCCAAGCAGTGAAACCCAGAGTAATTGCATAAAAGAAACCGAAGAACATTGTGTATTATTTTCAGATCTTTATTCATTACAGGTACATAGTTATGATTATTTCAAGTCAAGGTTGTTGACTAATCCAAAATTAGTCATGTGAGACTAAAGTAAAGTTTGATGAAAATGCTAGTCTCTTGTTGCTAAAGTTAAGGAAGGTTTGCAGGTATGTGATCATATACACCAGTTCTATTACGGAGTTACAAGTCAGATTTGGATGATGAAATTGATGAGGGATTTTGGTTGAGGTACATGTTGGGTACATGGTTGAGACAAGTAGTTGATGAGTAGACACATACATGAGGTGTATAGTTGATGATGTTGGTACATCTTGATGAGTCATAGTTGATGAGTAGTTGATACATGATTGGTGCATACTTGGTACATGGTTGGAGGGACTTGTTAGTAGTATTGTTGACATATGGTTTATGGATGATGTAGCATACTTGCATTGGTATATTATTAGAAGCACATATTGATCTTGGTGATGATTATGAGTTGTTGTGTTATGCTTGGTTGATGCACATCTTTGAGAGTTGTCTTGGTGACTGATCTTGGTGAGTACATTTGATTTGGTTGATAAGATTGATGAGACAGGTTGTTGTGATAGGATGTTTGGACAAGTTGTTGTGACAGGTTATTTGTACAGGTTTGGTGCATGGTTGATGCACTTGTTCATGGTACAGGTTGAGGTACAAGTTGGTGCATGGTTGATGCACTTGTTTATGGTACAGGTTGATTACAGGTTGTTTGGTACAGGTTGGTGCATGGTTGATGCACTTGTTTATGGTACAGGTTGATTACAGGTTAGTGCATGGTTGATGCTCTTGTTTATAATACAGGTTGATTACAGGTTGAGGTACAGGTTGATGCATGGTTCATGTTATTGGTACAGGTTGTTTGGTGTAGGTTGATTGATACATGTTTACAACAGTATATCTCATAGTGATAGTGTGACAATGGTTCCATCATTCTACTTATACGTCAGGGTTGTTGGACGGGGCAAGGATAGGTGGTTGTAGCCACCTTCCGGTTTTAGCCTCCTTCTAGTTGTAGCCAGAGAATAGGGGAGTTGGAGCTTCCCTCAGGTTGTAGCCTCCTTCCAGTTGCAGCTGGAAAATAAAGGAAGTTGGTGCTTCCAATGAATGTAATTATTAAAGACATATAAGAAAAAACATTTCGAGGTTTTCTCCCACTTTGGGTTTCCACGTAAAAACACTGGTGTACTATGTATGTGTATGATTTCTCATTTGTTCATTGTTCATTTACTCTGCAACTATTGGATGATAATGCTACATTGATATAATACTTGTATTTTATGGTTAAAAAGGATCAAATTTCTCTATTACTCATTCACCCCCCCTCTCAGTAATCCAACACTGACCTCTGATCTCTAAAATCTTCATGAAGAACGTGGCAACTGTATCAAACTTCGTCATATTGAGATTCTGAAGCTGGTATCTCAAGGCAAGTGATCTATTGGTGTTGTTGCTCTCAAACAACTTCTTCAAGGCATCGTACATCTGCTTAGTTGTCTTGAAGTTGGAGATGTGAGGGATTAAATGGTCTCTCACATAGTAGATGATGATCTTTCTGTATTTTGCATCATTCTTCCTCCATTGATAATTTTTTGCGTCATCAACTGATTCTAGTACAACTTCTTCGACGTACTTCATTAGGTCACTCTCTTCTAGAGTGACGAGCAATCTGGATTTCTAAGAGCTGAAGTTGGTTGTTCCATCAAGCCTATCTTCCACCTGTTATCCCTGATTTCTAGGGATAACTAGGAGATCATGTCTCGAGGCCCATAGGTCTTAGACATGGAGTACCGAGAGAAAGATTGACCTGAGCATGGCCATGGAGGGCCCATCCTTTTCTTCTTTCATCAGATCTGTCTTGTCAGCAACAACAACATCCATCGCCATCAGCTTGGTCTTGTATCAGAGAAGGCTCTTGCTCCATTAGGTAATTGGTCCAGGTATCATGGTATGTGTGAATTTTGATCATTATAACCTTTGGATACATGCGTCTGACTCCTTTTGTCTTTGACGATTGCTTGGATCTTACATTAACCCACTTGACCATGTTTGGGGAGATTGACAGGGTGTGTTAGCAAGCCTGTACCCATGGGTTTTGGTTTGCCATCGGGGGAATTTCTGAAGAGCCATAGTCCGCTCCCATCATGCCATCACTTTTTCATCTTATCTCCCGCTCATTTATCCCATTTCCTTGGTCCGGGCATTGGATTGACCTGTTTGTAGGGTTGCACCTTATCTTGTGGGAAGAAGGGGCTAAAGGCCCAGAAGGTAAAAGCAGTTGGTAAAAGATAAAAGTCTAGAAATAAAACCTCGAGATGCCTCACCCAGAGATCCCTGAGAAGGAAATAAAAAGCCTCTCAGCAAGAAACAAGAGGGACCCAAAAAATAATAAACAAGACCTAGCCAAGAGGATAGGGGGTCTCATCACGAGCCAACCTATTAGGCTCATGGGTACCTAACAGTATGACATTGTCACTATCTGGTTACCATGCCAGGGCAGTGACCTTTGGTTGAATGACCAAGTGAAAGGGGGTCTCATCACGAGCGAGCCTTCTCATCTCTGTGAAAGTACTTGTGGGTAACAGTGTCAGCTCTGGTCACCATGTTAAGGCAGTGTCCTCCGGTTAGACCTTGAATACAAAGAAAAAGAAGAAGAAAAAGCAAAATAAAGAAAGAATAAAGGCGAGAATGGGCTTGGAAAAAATTGTATCCATGATGGGTACAGCTCGCCTTCTACAAAGGCACCCACAGATAACATTATGCATCCTTGGCTCTCACTCTACCCAATTGTCTTGACATCCCCTAGCCACAACACCTCGTTTACATGGCTTGGATGAAGCCTTCCTGGGAACTTCCCTTCTCATGTGGATACTAACCCAATAAGATGTCTTGTCCTTTTCTTTGATCTTGTATTGTGGATTTTTGTAATGTCTTTGAGCTGTTGAACGATATATCAGGGTTTTTATGCATATGTTTGATAATATTAATGATGAAATGTGATTGACATTGCTATGATCCCCGTGACTAATGAGCCAATGGAGGGCGTAGTTTTTGATGTGCAGGACCATGCCCGATGGACATGTACCATTTGGACCGGTACACATGGGGAGATGATTAGTTCGGACCTCCATGGGGCTGAAGAGCCCATCAGATGGTTGCTGAGACCCCGTCAGAGGGGCAGAGACAGGACAGTGTTTGACCGAGGTTTTGCACCGGAGAAGAAGAGGACGTTTCACCAGAGGCACTTTGGCAGAGCCCGACCTTGGGGGAATGACCCCTTTTCAATGGAACGTTGGCCTTGGAAGGCTCAGAGCGTCCCCATCCTTACCATGATGTCATCCAGCTTCATGGTCATTCTTGGAGGTAGGCTAGGCAGTAGTGGCACGTGTGGCATGTTGGAGAGGCCCTGTTATCGCTCAGTTTGTAGGATAGGTTAAGTAGCTTCAAGGCAAGAGTCAAACTGGCGTAACAGGAGCTTCCCCACCTACTGTCAACTCGATAGGGGGCTCTTTCTATTCAGGGTGTCTAATCCCAAGGGAGACGTCCCTAGTAATCTAGGGTATTGAAAGGAAAAAGATCAAGATGTTAAGGCTCAAAAGGTCAAAGTAGGTTTTCTCCTTCACAGATTACTGCCAAGGAAGATATTCAAAAAGAAGGTATTCCATAGAATAGACACCTGTTTGCGAGACAATGCAACAATAAAGCTAAAATATGCCACAGTGGTTAGTACTTCATAAATTAATGACTATCTTTAATATATATGATCATGAATGATAGTAATTATTGACGAAGTCAATGATTGCAATAAAGGCTATGACTTATAATATTACTTCTTCAATAAATACAAAACGAAAGACCATTCAATGTACAATATCAATCCATGAATTATCACAACGCATTAAATACCATAAATAAGCTCACATATAATGTTGCTGCGTCACTATACTACTAAGGGTGACGTCAGCCTAGTTTCTATGTTAGTTTGCTAGGCAATGAGGTGGACGTTTTGCAAAATAAACCAATGAAAATACTCTACACTTCAATGTCTATCAATGGAT
>ML789274.1:95775-111563 GCA_009831015.1 Picea engelmannii
AGAGCAACAAGGTTTTGTTTTAGAGAAACAAAATCATTATGGGAATATTCCTAGTTAGGAGTAAGTGATCATGGCATGACGGACCTGAGGAATGATCAGAAGAGTATTCTCCGAATGCATTTCAAGTAATTGCAATAGGACATGGCCCATTGATCCTTTGGGATGAAGAGATAAACACATAGATATCCATCTGGGTTGGCATTCATACATTCCATAGTTGTCAACTAACTATTATTAATATGAAAAAACAATACACACACATATCCAAATACCACATGAGTAATACATGATAGATCAGAATCGTTGCAAATTTATTATCTTCCTCATTCCATCAAACACAAGCATACATTAGTAGAGCATACTTGACAACAACAAAGTATCATAATCTCTTTATATAATTCCCCATATTTATAATTCATTGTTCCATGCACATCCTTTCGGACTTTAGACATATGAAAGACTCATACTTACAATCAAGAGCATTACATCATTACAATACTACAGAGGCTCAAAGCGAGCTCTTCAATAATAGAAAACAACAATGACCCATTGAATTAACCAAGTGAGTAACTCTATGAATCAACAACATCAACAACCTCTTCTTTTCCATCCTTGCTTCCTTTTATATCCTTCTCATCTCTAGAGCTTTGTTTTTGTCACTTCCTCTCCACTTTCTCTATTGACTAATAATGTCACATGCTTCTGCCACCTACCTGCATTCCATGTATCCCTTCTAGAATTGAGACAATATTAACTACCTCACCAACTCATCTTTTTTCTGCTCCATGTTCCCTTTTGCTGCTGGTAGTAATCATTCGGGGAGATTTCCCGATGATTCCATTCTTGATTCCGGCGTGCGTTTTCTTGATTTCTGGTGTGCATCCAAAACTCGGATTGACATGCACTGGCAGGACTAGACTTTAGTGCACATTAACAAAACTTGTCAAAACTTAGTCTCGCACTCACTTCTCGCCAATCCTCGCGCATCTACTTGGGTGTGCGCAAAACTAGAATGACCGTGCACAACTTCATTTGTGTGCGCGTGATATTAACCCAAAAATTTGGGTGCCAACATGCCCCTACCACTATTGCTTGGCTCATCCTTGATCCAAATACCTCATGGAAGGACTCTCACAACTATCTTGAGTAAGAGCAAATCATAATAATTGGCGGACCAAAATATCAAACCAAGTTGTTGTTGCAATCGGGTTTGAGTAAGCGCAAATCATTGGTTTAGGTTGTAGTTGAAACCCAACACATTTCTTGGAGAGTTGAGCAGGCCCCATTGTAAGCAATGGTTGTGGACTTCATTTGGCCAAATGATCAATTCTTTCCCTTCGTTGGTGTATGTGGTGATTAATAAGGGATCTATTTAAAGTCCACCATCCAGACACCAACCCCCTAAATGAAGTTAAGTTCCACCAAGAGAGAGAAACATCCTTTGCTTGTCTTTCAGTTCTTATAATACAAGACGAAATATGATGACTTCTTATCTTGGTGGAACAAAGAAACCACAACCTTGGGCTATCCACTTCAACAAAGGTGATTATCCATGGCAATAGAAAAACTAACTTCTGGCTTAGAAAGATGGCGGATTGTCGCATCTTCGAAGCACGATTCAGGGAACTCTGGCATCTATGGTTGTGTTTTGCTAGCAAATAAGAGAGTAGGACCATGATCGAGCAACTAATGACGAAGTGACAATCTTCATGAAAATTAGATTGTGGCTTCTTGGGCTGCCTAGCTAGATTGGGAATCACACGTCCCTGAATGTGAGTGAATCTAGGCCATCAAAGAGAATCTGGATTAGTAGAAAGTTGGAAGATAACAATAAGTGGGGAGAAATCAGTTGCATGGACGATGGGTTGGAGAAAGAGGGAATGGGACATGGAGAATTTCTCCATTGACTGCATGGGTGGAAGCGGATATATATAGAGTGGAAAGTGCATATAGGGGGGAGCAGGAATAAAACAAGGGGCTAGCCAATGAGATTGATAAGGGAATAAGTATAGAATTTCGGTGAAGTCCCATAGATGGAGAGATAACGGTTTAGATTCGCCGTATTTGTGATGTGCCTTTTGCAATGTGGCATCATCTCTTCTTATGTGCCAAAGATATGGGTGATCCACCTGAATCATATTGGTTGAACCTTCAGTGCAATGTAGAGACAGGTAGTTCAACCCAGTCCCGTGTGAATCCCCTACCATAGCCAATACCTTGTACATAGGCCATAAATTTGACCTGAGATGGAAATCTAGGGAATTTTCAAAACTATCATTTTATCCAATCCACCTGTGTGACTGGATTGTACATTGTGCTACCAAAGAGGAAAATTATGCCAACTATGTACTCTTTTGCCTATTTATATCCTACGCTAACCCTACTCTACAAATCTTCAGGGTTGAGATGGGGAGCTAAGTGATGGTTGACCCCTGTGGGCCATAGTACACTTTCAACCTGGTACCATTAATAAGTCCCTTGACTGGATGTCCCTGTAATGTAGTCAACATGGTGACACTGGCTTCGCTTATGTAGACCAGATGGAATGGAACCAACCAATGTATACGTAGCTTTCCAAGGTGCTATAAATATTTACTGTCATATAACAAAACTAAATATTTAGGCTGAAGGATTTTCTGGAGGATGTTGCAATCATGCCATGCCTTTTGTCTTTGCTTTTTGATCACTTGGATTAATCCTACCATTATACGATCCTCTCCTAGCTTCATGAGCTCATTTAACTTGTGTTGAAGGGATTGTCTAGTGCGCGAGGGGAAGAGATCAGGCCCACAAAATCAATTGCCCACTTTTTAAAAGGGTCCATGGTTGTGAATGGAAATAGAGGGAGCTCATCCCTTCGGCAAGGATTTCCAATTTGTTGACATAAATTGTAGTGTTTACAATATTCCTTGGCATCTACAAAGAGGGAAGTCCACTAAATCCCAACACATAAATATTTTCGTGCTATAGCCTTACTTGCATTATGTCCTCCCACAATACCCTCATGTGCTTCATACAAAATGGGATCTCGTTCATGCTCTAGTGCACAACTGCACATGCTGGAATCCACTCCCAACTTATACAATTTCACAATGGTCAACTGATAAAATGCACTACGGGTCACCAATTGATGGCGCTGAGCTTGGGTATATCTTATTGGAGGCTATCCTGACATGAGAAATTTTGCAATCTCGGCCAATTGATCATGAACTATTTCAACTCAAAAGAGTTGTGGATCTGGGAGCTCGCCATCTAGGCTTTGACTAGCCTCTGCAGTCTCAAGCTGCGATAAATAATCTGGGCCAAAATTGTGTTTTCCCTGCTTGACCACAACCTCAAAGTCAAAATCCTCGAAGAACAACAACCAATGACATATTCCTTCTCCTAACACTGACTTGTTTACCAAATACTTGAGCGCAAAGTGGTCGGTAAAGAATTTGAAAGGGGTCCCCAATAAGTAATGGAAAAACTTCTGCAAGGCATATACCATGGTGAGGCCCTTGTGCTCTATTGTATTATAATTATTCTCTACATCAGACAACTTGTGACTAGAAAAATATACCAGATGGTCAATATTACCTTCGTTTGGCTGTGCAAGAACCGCTCCCAGCAAGATAGACAAGGCAACTACATGAACATGAAAGGGCTTAGACCAGTCATGAAAAAATAGAATCGACGCTATAATGAGTTTCTCTTTGAGAGTATCCAAGGCTTCTTGGAATTCTTGTGTCCAAATATACTTAGTATCCTTGTGCAACAACTTCTCCAATGGGGCGACAATTTTGGCATAGTTCTGGATAAACCATTGATAATATCCTGTGTGGCCCAATGTAGCAAGAAGCTTCCGAACTGAGGTGGGGGTTACCATGTCCAATATGGAAACAATGTTTTCCTGGTCAACCAACAATGCATCCTTGAAAACTACATGCCCCAAGAATGTCCCAAACAACGTACAAAAGATATATATTTTTAGATTCAATGAAATCTAGAGATACATCAATCCAGCATCAACCAAAAGGCTTGGATGTGTTCTTTAAATAAACTAAAAACTATCTAGTCATCCAAGTAGACCTTTATAAACTTGTTGATGCATTCTATAAAGGTTGCCACCACTATCTTGGAAAAAACTAGGAGGGCATTCTTTAGTCCAATCGACATCACCGTATAAGCAAAAGAACCCCATCATGTGGAAAAGGTAGTTTTAGCTTGATCCTTCTTTGCAATCTGAACCTGATGATATCTCGAAAAGCCATCGGTAAAGGAGTAGGCTTCTTGTCCTCCAATATTTTCTAGCACCTCATCGATAAAAGTGGTAGGGAAAGGGTCATGTACACAAGTTACATTGAGACTTCTCAGATCTACACATATCTTGTATCACTGGTTTTCTTAGGTTGCACAACCATAGGACTAATCCAATCGTACTCCTCCACTAGTTTTTCCTTATGCTTGGTGTTTAATTGATAAGGCCTCCCTTTGACCAGTTTGGCATCTGGCTTGAGCTTAATTTTCATAGCCCCCAATGATCCTGCGATTCCTTTCATTTATGAGAATATGCATGGAAACAAGTCCTTGTATTCCTTGAGTAGGTCAACAACCTTTGTGATTCTCTTTGTCCCAATAATATCTGATAATAGCCATTTTGGGTGCTTCTCTAGTGTGAATATTATGTTTCTTTCACTTAATCGAATGATCATAGTTTGGCGTGGCTATCTCTGCCTCCTTTCCCTTTAGTGCGCGTTCCCCCTCATATTGCTCTATCTGTATCCCCTGAGGGTCATATTCATCATTGTCATCCACCTTGACCTTCCAACAATGAACAACCTCTTTCATCTTTGCTATAGGCCGATGGTAGGATTAGAACAACTTTGCAGTGGCATTCTTTGGATGACGATGAAATATAAAGTTATTAATTCTACAGAGTGCCTCCCTTTGAGATGGATCTTCTACTGTGAAGCAGAAATTTGAGAGAATATTTGAGCTTACATGAATCCATTCTACCATCTTCCTCTAGAGCTCCTCTTGAATATACCAGCTCCTAGGAACCATATCCATTGTATGAACAAATCGATGGACCCATTAGGTTCGAGGAATATTCTTGGAAGTCCATCGCCATTCACAAAGGGAAATGTGTTCATGGGCATATTCAATGCCCTTGTATTTGTTGGCCAATTCAAATTCAGTGATGGGATACAACCATACTTTTATCAACTTGACCACCTGCGCCCAATCCTAAAGACTCACACGATGCATCACCCACTATCGTATAGGTGTTCCCAAAACCATGACATCCATGGCCTGAATCCTTCTTTCTAATGGGATGACCTTCTCCATATGCACTAGGAATGCCTCTAATATCCATGTTCTATCAAATCGCGGGTATCACATAACTCTGTTCCAATCCAATGCATTGATTTAGTTAACCTCACACATTTTTGAGTAGAGACCTCATACAAATTTTTCTTCCATATTTCCATAGCATCCTCAGAGGACTTCATGCTTCACCAACTTAATTATCCATCTATTGTGGGGTTAATATAGTCTTCCCTGCGCCCAATGATCTTATATATGTTTTTAATAACAAATCTCTATGCATCCTCATCGAAAGGCTCGTTGTATATGTCCCCTTCATTAGGATCAAGAGGTGTGATCACGTGGAGGGTGTCTGTCTCAAATGACATCTGGCTCTTTTTCAATTTGAGAACCACATTGTTGTCAAAGGCCCAATCGATGCCAAGCAATGTGGGGTATGGATAAGAGTCATCCATAATCTCTGTGACCTCAAAGTATGCTTTCATTTCAGCCCTTTTATATTCACCTCTACTTGCTCCAGTCGACCTATCATGTAGATCCTGTATTGGTTGGCCAACCGTAGCTAGATGGGCGACCAAAACAAATTTGGTTTCCCCATAAACTCCCAAGACTTATTCGGTAGAATATTTATGTTGGACCCCATATCTAACATGACTCCATCCATATCATAACCACCAAGCTCAACGATCATCTTGAACTCTCTGCCAGTGCGTTTCTACTTACTAATTTGGCACACCTCCCTTTTTGGTAGAGGAGTTGATATAGTTCTCTTTGTCATCTTTTCCCCATACAAGTAGTTAACATATGCATAAAATTCCTCGTAGCATCAGGATCATTGAGAAATCTTAAGCAACAACATAGGAAACTACTTACTTGATCTTCGATTTCCTCTCATGACCCGAGTCATGCAATGCTTCTGCACACGCTGCAGGCTGTAACTCCTCAAAGCGATGTTCCTTAATTTCTCTTTGTTTGGTGTGTCACAGATCTTCTTGTTTGTGTGATTGTTCAATCGACCTTTGCGTTACATGCTGCATCTCCTCACGCATAAGATATTCCTCTAATGATATTTGTGTCCTAAGTTGCATCTCTTCCCGAGCGCGAGCCTCTTCTAGTGACCTTTGTGTCACCCAATGTAGCTCTTCGTGGATTAGGGCTCCCTCAAGTGACCGTTGTGTCACTCGTTGCACTTATTCATGGATCCAGGCCTCCTCAAGTGATCTTTCTATCATGCGTTGCAACTCTTTGCACGCTCTTTCTTTTTCCATGGCTCTCTACGTGTCGTGCAAAAATTATTTTTTCTTGGAAACATCAAACTTAGGAGGGTGTTGTGCTACCTTTATGATCTTCCCCTGTAGCTTTTGACTCGAGCTCGCAGCCTACTCAAAGTCCCTCATTGTCTTTTCTCCGCCTTTGGTTATAACCCAAACATAAAATTCCTCATCCTTTTTCTTATTCTCATGTGGCTCCTCATGCACCATGTTGCAATGTGTTTTCTTTTCTTCCCTCTTCTTCAATAAGTCAGGACAATCCTTTGTGACATGCTCGGGGCTATAATAATATGCATAAAGCACATGCAATTTGGTACAAAACCTTGATACATGAAAAATCTCTCCACAATTGAAACAAGTGGGGGTTTTGCCTCCCCCTCCTCCATATCGTCATCTGTGATTGTGCCCATATCCACCTCTGGGACCTCCTTGGTATCTGCCTCTCTTAGCATCGCCACGATCACCGCCCTTCTATTCTTCTTCTACACATAATGCATTGCAAGTATTGTCTTGCATTAGTTGAAGTAAGTGATAGTTGTTAACATCATGTCCCACATATTTGTAGAATTTTCATAATGGAGTATGATGCATCTTCTGATACTTCTTGAAAGTTAGACAATGGGGTGGTACATGGCCCCACTATCTGCAAATATCACACAATTCCATTTGAGGCCCAGTTGGAAATGGACTTAGTGCTCCCATCGCCACATATTTTACAAGTACAGGGCACTCGTCCCTGCAATGCCCCTCAGATCGACAAGTGGTACACCATACGTGCTTGCTCATGACTTTTGTCTTCACCATATCTTGCAACTGCATTGTTATATTGGCCAATTGCAAATACACCTACGCCAATCCTGTCGATGTCTCTGCCCCTCTTGTTGTAGCCTCTAAGAACATTGCAATTTCCATGGCCTCTGCTTGATTCGTCACCTTCTACTTGGTGAGCAGTGTCAGGAAATGAGATACACTTCCACACTAAACCTAGCATAAGAGAAGAATAATTTAATCAAGAACGCAAATGACAAAGAAATTACACAGTACACAGATATTTTACCCTAGAAACCCAAACCGGGAAAACCAACATTCCTTGAGTGTTATACTCTCTTGTTGTCTTATTCAATCTGAATAAAAGGTTACATGTGTAACCTTGGTCCACACCTAAGACACAATCGACATCATACCCTCTTTCCTACGCAATAACAACCCTGTAGCCAATATGACTTACATCTGCATGACCAACAACCTATATCTAAAGATTTCTCTAAATATTGGCTATCCTACGATTAATTGATTATCATTATTATTTACAGCCTTACAACATGCCTCTTTATAGGCTTTACACCATGCAAAACCTTGAAGACTTGGCGCTAAAAAACAGTTACAGATCCATGTAGATCATTGGCTAAAAATCTTGTAAATCTCAGGATTCTTTTATAGTTGACTCCATGTCAAATTACCAGTTAGCCTTCATTCGATATTCAGTTGGTCGCCACATGACCGCCTGTTGTCCTCTTGTTGGTTGACCTCTTCGACTTGCTGTCAATGTCTGTACCATGTCGAACCGCCTTGGTTTCGCCTCTACCTGGTCAATTAACATCGACCTTCAATTTGTTGTCGATGCCTTTACCATGTCGAACCGCCTTGACTTCGACTTTACATGGTTGACTAACCTCGACCTTCGACTTGCTGTCAATCTACCTCAGATTGTTGTCGATCTACCTCGACTTGTTGTCGATCTACCTCGACTTTGACTGTCAATCAATTCACCTGGACTTCAACTGTCAATCGATTCACCTCGACTAGAATTTCGTTGCAAAGAATATAAAAATCCAACAGTCTCCCACTTATTTTCTTCTTTCCTGAAACAAGATATTTCTGAACTTTCGTTCACAGACCTAGGGCAACAATGCCCATTTCCTCTCTGCACCAAGAGAGCTTCACAAAATTCACAGACTTGGTCAACGAGTCTGCTATGTTTTCCAACTTATGTACTTTCTCCAGTATCACCTTCTTACTTTCCACCATATATCTTACGAAATGGTATGGTACATCAATGTGCTTAGTCTTCGAATGATAAGCATGGTTCTTTGTAAAAAATATTTATTTTTGACTATCACAACTTATTGATCCGGATTATTTTTGGCACAAAATGAGATCAGAGATATAATAAAGAAATGCAAAGAGATATCGCAGATATTCAATAATATAACATAAATGTATCGAAGATGCAACCGTGAACATAGATATACAGTAATACACGATTTCTATTAACAAAAGAAATGTACAGAGACTGTAAAAATACAGAGTGGAAGACTCGCTAGAATGGTGGCAACTTATCTCTGAGAAGAGATGTGACGGCTACTCGCATTCGCAAGAAGAAGATTACAATGAGGCTCTGAAGGACTTTTTACAATAAACGGGAATGCCAAAAGTCCTAGACATCCAAAAACCTAACCCTAAGAGATGAAGCGCCAAAAGTCATGTGGGCCCCGTTTGGGTAAGTGAGTACATCAACTTCCCGGGGTCGTAACTTTTGCATACGATCTTCGTTTTAGGCGTGTGATAGCTCGTTGGAAAGGTATCGTCGAAGAGATTCATTTTGGGGGATCAATTATGCCTTCAGATATCATTGAGAACCTCAATCTCGAAAAACCTTCATTTGGACCCTCAAAATGGCCCCGAAAGTTAAAACCTGCTAAAAATAGTAAATTTCCAAAATTGCCAGAAAGTCGTTTTGAGCCATTTGGAAAAGGTGGGTGGCCACTAATATCCACCTGGATCAATTCTTCGTCCTTAGGAAGCAATGGTCTCCATTTCGTTGAGTTCCCGGGGGAGAGGGAAAATCATTTGTTGAATCTGCATCTTGGTGAGCTGCTTGTCTTGCTGGAGACGTCGCACTGCTCGGTTTGTGGAAATATGTCACGAACTTGTTGCAGTTGAGGCTGCTCAACAAGTCGAGATACATGAGAGGACGATGTGCAGAAGGAATCTTTGCACTTTGCGGCAGCCTTGTGGACCTGCTTCTGTTGGATAGAAGGTGCTTGGGGCAAGGCTGTAGTGGTTGTAGTGTCCTTTTGAACAGATTGTGAAGAAGCTGAATTTTGTAGTATGAGATACTACCTTGCGACACTTTTTAGATGGAACAGTAGTCGAAACTACCTCTGGTATTCTGTAGAGATGACCCCCCAAAGTAACAATGACACTACGGGGTCGAGACTCATAAATGGCATGGCGTCTCCACATATATGGTTGGCCCAAGAGAACATCGCATACATCCAGTGGGGCAGCATCACATAATACCTCATCCTTGAAGGGTTGGATGCCGTATGTCAATCGACACTATTGGTTGACACGGAGATCTCGTCCTTGCCGAAGCCACCCGATGTTGTATGGCTTCGGGTGTGGTGTTGTCGACAATCCCAACTGTTTGACGACCTCTGCTGAGATGAGGTTCTTCTGGCTTCCACTATCAACAATAAAATGCAGCGGGGTCCCCTTCACCCACATCTGTGAATGCAAAAGGCACTTCCCCTCTTCAGGATCTGTTGGTTCTTCTGGTTGAATTGCTACGGTCACGACAATAGCAGTGGGGTCTGCGTCAATGATCTGTCCTTTACCATTATTTTCAGAATCAGGGTTCGACTCTTTGTCTTTGATCTCGGCCACCAATGACTGTTTTGAGCGACATTCATCCGTGTTGTGCCAGGGGCTTTTGTGGAGCTCGCACCATTTTTCAGTGTCCTTCTTTGTCTTCCCGTGACCCTTCTTTTCTTGTGTCTTGGACTGGTTTTCGAGAGACTGCTTGTTAGGGACGTCTTTGTCATACTTTGGTTGTTGCGGATTTGTAGACCCGAATTCCCGTTTGTTCTGGTGCTTAAATTTCTGCTCAATTTTAACAGCATATCGATAAGCAACACCGAGTGATGAGATGTCTAGAAAATCCATTTCAGTTTGGATGTATCTGTGTAGAGCCCCACGATATTTCAGAACCAAATGTCGCTCGGAATCTTTGATACCCAGCTTGGTGCGCAAGGTATGGAAGGTATTGGTGAACTCCAGAACTACTTGGCCCCTCTCTTTCCGCAGTGTGGTCCATCTCATGTACTGGTCCTCATAGTTGCCAACAGGGTAGTATTGTTCTTTTACCGCATCCACAAAAAAATCCCAAGTGGGATCGACCCCATATATTCCAGACTCCTCTGTGGAAATTTGCTCCCAGTAAGTTTCCCACCAATGTTTGACACGAGGGAGAGATTTAAGGAGTGCAAAGGTGATCTTTTCTTTGTCGGAAAAATTGTGAACAGAGAAATAACCTTCTAGCAGAGTTAACCATTTTTCTAGGGCTTCTGCATCAATCTGTCCTTCAAATACAAGAATATCAAAATTAACTTGTACCTTGAAAGGCGAGGTGCCTCCAAAGTGGCCGCTTGATGAAGATGTGCCTGATGCTATCGGCAGGCATTGAAGGATGTGGGAAAAATTCTCCATCATTTCGTCCCTCTGTCGTGTGAGAGCTTGCTCAAGCAACAAATTGATAGGATCGTCTGCTCCGTCATTTTTCTTTTCTTCCACCATTGAGGGTTTCTTGGGTGTGCGAGAGTGATTGTATTCAAGAGAGACAAGCTCAAGACCCAACTTGCTATACTCAGACCTCGTCAGGGACATGCACTGGAAAAAAATGATCAAGAGCAGCCTGCTCTGATACCACTAATCCGGATTATTTTCGGCACGAAATGAGATCGGAGATATAATAAATAAATGCATAGAGATATCGCAGATATTCAATAATATAACAGAAATGTATCGAAGATGCAACCATAAACATAGATATACAATAATACACGATTTATATTAATGAAATAAATGTACAGAGACTGTAAAAATACAGAGTGGAAGACTCGCTAGAATGGTGGCAGCTTGTCTCTGAGAAGAGATGCGACGGCTACTCGCATTCACAAGAAGAAGATTACAATGAGGCTCTAAAGGCCTTTTTACAATAAATGGGAATGCCAAAAGTCCTAGACATCCAAAAACCTAACCCTAGGAGATGAAGCGCCAAAAGTCATGTGGGCCCCGTTTGGGTAAGTGAGTACATCAACNAACCCTAGGAGATGAAGCGCCAAAAGTCATGTGGGCCCCGTTTGGGTAAGTGAGTACATCAACTTCCCGGGGTCGTAACTTTTGCATACGATCTCCGTTTTAGGTGTGTGATAGCTCGTTGGAAAGGTATCGTCGAGGAGATTAATTTTGGGGGATCAATTATTCCTTTGTATATCATTGAGAACCCCGATCTTGAAAAACCTTCATTTGGACCCTCAAAATGGCCCTGGAAGTTAAAACCTGCTAAAAATAGTAAATTGCCAAAATTGCTAGAAAGCCATTTTGAGCCATTTGGAAAAGGTGGGTGGCCACTAATATCCACCTGGATCACTTAATTTCATAGCTCTCTTCTCAAACTCAATTCCTGAACATAGCCTTTGCAGCCATACCGCTTCTTTTCTTTCATGAGTGGCCGCCATTTATTCAACTTCTGTTGTTGACAAGGCTATGACAACCCGTCGCTTACTCATCCAACTTACTTCTCCACCAAACATCTTGAAAACATATCCATTGGTCGACCTCCGTCGATCTATATCTCTAGCCCAGTCGGCGTCAACAAAGCCATGTACATTTAATTTATCACTGTCACCTCCAGGTCTTCCTTGATAGCATATAGCATAGTCCTTCATGCAACACAAATACCTAAATACTCTCTTGACAGTTGTCCAATGCTCCTTTCCAGGTGTCGACATGTACCTGCTCAACACTCCCACTGCATAGGAAATATCTGGTCGAGTGCAGACCATCACATACATTAGAATACCAACAACACTTGCATAGGGAACACGTGTCATGTCCTCTATTTCTTCTTGTGTCTTTGGACACTATTCAACAGTTAGCCTTTCTCCCATAGGAATTGGCACCTTCGTCGGTTTGCAATCTTGCATGTTGAAACGTTTCAAAACTATTTCAATATACTTTGTCTGATTCAATCAGATCTTTCTAGCGGCTTGATCTCTCTTAATATCCATTCCCAGAATGAAGTTAGTTGCACCGAGATCCTTCACGTCGAACTTGGAGGATAACTGCTTCTTCACCTCCTTTATTGCGTCCATGTTGTTTCCAATTAGCAACTTGTCATCGACATACAAAGATACGTATATGAAACGCCCACCTTCTTCCTTGGAATATATGCAGTGATCAACTTTGCTTCTCACAAATCCCAAACTAAGGATGTATGTGTGAAAATTTCAGTACCACATCCTTGGCGATTGATTTAGACCATAGAGGGATATTTTTAGTTTGCACACCAACTCTTGCTTTCCCTTTACAACAAATCCTTCAGGTTGTTTCATGTAGATTTCTTCTTCCAGGTCCCCATGTAGGAACACTATCTTCACATCCATCTGCTCTATTTCCAGATCAAATGTTGTAGCTAGAGACATTAGTACTCTAATGGAAGTTAATTTTGCAACAGGTGAAAAAATCTCACCGATGTCGACTCCCTCGACTTGACCTGTGACGTTCATTTTCTTCTTGAATACCCATTTGCTACCGATGTGATTTCTTCCACTAGGTATCTCCACTAAATCCCATGTCTTATTCTTGTGCAAGGATTACATCTCTTCGACCATGACATCCTTCCAGAGTTTACCCTCTGCCAAGTTGACTGCCTCTCGATGGCAGTTAACATGAATGCGGGATGGAATTCGGGCAGACTATTCCTTTCGAATGGTTTTCTTACTCTTTTTTTACCTCCTTACCACAAGAGTATGTTTCCACCTCTTCCTTATATTCAGTCAGCTCATGTGAATCATCTTCTTCATTCCTCAGTTCAAACTGCACCGTCTCAGAATTATTCTTCGTCTGAACAATTTCCTCAGGCTCAGACTTACCTCTGACTTCTCTGAAGACCACATCTTAACTGTACACTATTCTCCTTGATGCAGGATCCTAGAGCTTATATCCTTTCATTCCTTCTTTATATCCAATGAAAATACATTTGACCACCTTCTTGTCTAGCTTGCTCCTTGTTTCCTTGTGAACATGCACAAATCGACCACAACCAAATACTTTGAGATGTGCAGTCGAAGGCTTGTTACCTGACCACACCTCATGTGGATTTGTTCCTTCTTTATATCCAATGAAAATACATTTGACCACCTTCTTGTCCAGCTTGCTCCTTGTTTCCTTGTGAACATGCACAAATCCACCACAACCAAATACTTTGAGATGTGTAGTTGAAGGCTTGTTACCTAACCACACCTCATGTGGATTTGTGTTGACTAGCACTGACGAATGATACATATTCACCAGATATCTTGCAATGTCGATTGCCTCCACCCAGAATTCTTGTGTGAGCCCAACACCACTGAGCATTCTCCTTGCCTTATACATCAACGTTCTGTTCATTCTCTCTTTGAACTCCATTTTGTTGTGGGGTTTATGGTGTGGTATTTTCGCGTGCTATGCCACACAACATGTAGAACTGATCAAATTATTTTCCACAAAATTCATCACCATTGTCAGTTCTCAACACCTTAATCTTCTTATTGTCTGGTTTTCTGCAAGAGCTTTAAACTGTTTAAATTTCTCAAAAACCTCTGATTTCTTCCTTAGAAAATATATCCATGTCTTCCAGGAAAAATCATCTATGAAGGAGACATAATAAACGGATCCACCAAGTGAAGGAACTATAACCGGGCCAAACACATCACTATGAACCAGTTATAGAATCCCATTTGCCCTTGTCACTCGAGATGGGAACCTCACCCGACTTTGTTTTCCATATATGCAATGTTCAGAAAAGTCGACTTCTAAACCACATTCAGGAAAACCTTCAACCATACCTTTTTTGTGCATATCTCGAAGTCCTTTTTCTCCAATGTGTCCCATGCTCTCATGCCATAGCCTGGTCGGGTCGATTTTTTCATGTCTTTTCGAGTCATTTTGTTTTGACTCAGCTCAAGTCAAGTCGATTTGAGTCAAAGTCAGGTCGGCTTTAGGAGCTACGATACTGTATCATCTAGTCGAGTCGACATTCCCTAACAACTTGTATAGGGTTCCAATCCAAACTCCTTTTGTTAAGACCGTCACACCTCTGATTATCTTCCACAAATCCTTCTAAAATAGAGTGTGCACCCCAACATCATTCATCTCACTGACAGATATCATGTTTCTTTTCCAAACCCAGAATGTGTAGCACAACTGGAGGGTTCTTTTCCTCCCATCCTGTAGTATCAGTTGAACTCTTCCTCATTCGACAATTTTGGTTGTCGAGTCGTCCCCCCAAGAACACATCACCTCCATCATATCGTTCATACTCACATGGCCATTCTCTATGTGGTGTCATATGATAGGATGCTCCTAAGTCGATCAACCAAACACCTTCATCCGACTGTGTATTGGTCGACGCCAGGTACACATCACCTCCCTTATCCAGGGTCGTATTTCTCTCAGTCGACTACTTCTCGTCGGATCCCGTACTAACTTCCATCAACCTCAACTTACAATCCTTTTTGTAATTTCCAACTTTACCACATTTTGAACATCTTCTTATCGACCAAATCAGGGATTTAGATCTACCCTTCGACTTAGACTTTCTACTGGATAATTTTCCTTTATCTCTTTCAACCGGTCAACCTCTCACCACTAAAGCATCTTTGGTCGATCCTTCCTTGTTCTTTCTTCTCATTTCTTCTGACAACAGAGAAGCAACCACATATTCTAATGCTAGTGTGGTTGTATTACTCCCTATAGTCATGATTAAGCTATCCTAGGAGTCTGGAAAAGAACATAGTAGGATTATACACTTCTCCTCCTTAATGATTTTAATATCCATAGATGATAACTGACTTAAAATGGTATTAAATGCATTTAAATGCTCAATCACTGAACTGCCATCACTCATTCCAATTTTTGTCTTTGTTGGGCACCTTCTCTTTGCCAATAATGTAAGTTTTAAACCTACGAAGTAAAGCAATGCATATAGATTCTTAAACAAGACAAAAATTAATCAATTGCTCATACACAGAGTACACAAAGATTTTATACCGGAAACCCTCAACTGGGAAAACCTTTCTTATATTCATTATATCGAATTTCACCATTCACCATACAATATATACAATGTTTTTAGGTATTCTGTAGATACCAAAACCCTAA
>ML789274.1:112803-125386 GCA_009831015.1 Picea engelmannii
ACAAATCCCAATCCAAGGATGTATGTGTCAAACTTTTGGTACCACATCCTAGGTGATTGCTTCAGACCATATAGTGACTTCTTTAGCTTACAGACCAACTCTTTCTTTCCCTTCACTACAAATCCTTCTGGTTGCTTCATGTATATTTCTTCTTCCAGATCCCCATGTAATAATGTTGTCTTCACATCCATCTATTCCACTTCAAGATCAAAAGCAACAAAAATAGATAAAAGAAAGCTAATAGAAGTTAACTTAGCAACAGGAGAAAAAATCTCACCAAAGTCAATTCCCTCTACCTGGGAATAACCTTTTTCTACTAACCGAGCTTTGAATTTCTCCACTTTACCTTGTGCATTAAACTTCTTCTTGAAGAAACACTTGCTACCAACCGATTTTCTTCCAACTGGAAGCTCAACTATATCCCATGCCTCATTCTTATCCAAGGCATCCATTTCTTCAACCATGGCCTTCTTCCAGAGTTTACTATCCTCTGAATTCATTCCTTCCCTGACAGTTCTGGGATCATCATCAGTAATAGATAAAGTAAAATTGGAACAAAAATCAGGTGGACTATACCTTTCTGGTTGCCTTCTATCTCTCACCGATCTCCTCAATACTGGGGTATGAGGTTCTTCTTCTTCTTCTTTTTCTTCCTCTGCTTCCTCTTCTTCAGATGATTCATATTTTGCACCATCCAACTCAAGCTCTATTTTCTCAGGTTCGTCTTGCGTTGGTGGGAATTCCTGTGTGGACACATCTTTTACCTCTCTAAAAACAACATCTCGACTGTACATCAACCTAGGTTTTATTTCAAACTGATAGAGGAATGAAATAAGGTTAAATAAGGTTCTGTGTTGGAGAAATGGATAGGATATAAGCCTACCATTTATAGATCAAATGGTATCAAAGAAGGTTCATCAAGGACCTTGAAGAAGTTTCCATGGGAAAATCCTTGAATAGGGAGAAGTTAGAAGAGTTGAGAGAATTCAACAATCAGATTCAAGAAAAAAGTTGGTATTGGAGGCAGGGAGCGGATGAGATGGAAAGAGAGCTTGCCAAGCACTAGGACTTCTTCATCGCCATTAGGGAAGAATTAGACATAAAAAAAATTAGCTTTTGTAGTAGGGGGATAAATTCATTGATCTAGATCATTGGAAAGAGGAGAGGTTAAACAAGGTCACTGCTCACCTATACCAATACTTGGAAGTGAAGGAAGAGGCCTTGAATAAGATAGAAGTAGATGTCCAAGAGACCAAGCAAGCCCTTTCATTTCCATTGTCGAAGCTAGTACCATGATGAAGACAAGCATGGTAAACTCACCTTCTAAGAACCCTTCTTAAGAAACCTTTAGTGACTTTGAGAAGCACACTAGAGGCATTGGTTCCAAGCTCATGAGGAAAATAGGATACGATGGCCAAGGGATAGGAAAGGGAGGCCAATGTATTTTGATTCCCGTTGTAGCTCAATGGAGGCCTAAGCATGAAGCCTAGGATTCATTGGAAAATAAGACAACACAAATGCAACTCAAACCACTTTTGTCAAGGTAAGAGGAACTAAAAAATAATCCATGTGCAACAAGCCACTCAAATTTTCTTGTAGAAGTTTGGAAGAGGGTAGAAAAGATATGATTCTTCCATCTATATTTTCTCCAATTCTTGGGGGACCAAGCAACCAAGCTGGAAAGCATCATCATAAACTTAAAATGTATGGCATGGTTTTTTCCTGTGTTAGGAAAAGAGGTCATAAGGTAAGTGATTATTGGCACTCTAGAAGGACAAGAAGTCCATGCAAGAACTATTTCCAGTACTGTATATTGAATAGAGATTGGGAGGAAAAATGTTAGAGGCTTCATCCAAAACTCCATCCCAAGAACCAAAAAACTAAGAAGAAAAATTGGAGAGTCAAGGGGAAAGATGAGTTGTCTACACTATATCCCAAGGAGCAATGATTGTCTAATGACCTATTGCAAAAGAAAATGTCATCTCCAACCATGATATTGACAATAGGGCTATGCCAAATGAAACCCCTACTCATATCTTATCTTCCATCCTACAACAAAGGCACCCCTTCTTGGATTTTTGTCGAATTTTGCTTGATGATTGGAGAAGAATATTAAAGTGAGTTGAAGCTTTTGAGGACCAAAATCCTAAAAATGGGGAGGTGTGATCCGAATTGGACCCTCCTGTAAATTTATAATTATTCTTTTATTTTATTTTGTATTTTTGGAAAAGTGGAAGTGGAAATGAACTATGTGATGGTTGGCCTTCCAAAGGAATCCCATTAAAAGAATAAAGGTTGTAGTGAAGAGGCAATGGGAGATGAAGGAGAATTGGGGAGAATAGTAGTAGAAATGAAAGTTGGAAAAGAGAAACCTGCTCAAAGTTTGGTGGATGAAAGATTCATGAATCCTACCTACATTGAGAAAAGGTGTCTCTGATCCATGGTCATCTGCAACTTGTAATATCAATGAGTGACAATACACAAATGATGTGTATAGCTCACCCCATTGTCATTATCTCCCGAGCTTAATAAAATATCCATTAGATCTCGAGCTTTCGATATAAAAATATGTGCCAGTTGTGAGTTTTATCATTGTGTTATTGTTGGTCTGCATAATAAATTTTTTAATGGAGAAAACCCATCCCAACATCTCTCAGTTTTCCACCGTTGAATGATTTTGGAGGGGGGAAATCAACGGTCCTCAATTCAAAGCTATTGAAGAAGTTTCTAAATTTGTTTCTCTTTCTCTTGTAAATCATTTTTATCTCTCATGGGGGAAAATTTCATTTGTTTGGCTTGTATTCTAAAGTGTCCACACATCAAATGCTTTGTTGGGATTATTTAATTAGCACATGGTTGATTTTTGTTTTGTTGGCATTCTTTAATTTGTATATGGTCATCCTCTCCTTTACTAGGTCATTTGTTTCTTTGTTCAATGTCTTCTCTTTCCTAATAAATCATTACTCGACTCAACTTTTCTTGGTAAACGTCCCTTTCAATTGCTAGAAAACATATATGGATTTTTGAGTGTCCCTTTTCTTTGCTAGGTGTTTTTTTTCTCTTGTTGGCGGAGCAAACTGTTTTCTGGTCATTGATTGAGTGATGGCTCTTTCCCATGTGTCATATGACCATCCAAGTCCTCTCTCCCTCTTCAATAAGTATCCAAAATAAAACCTTCACAAGATGCACACTTTCCTTTCATTAAATAATGCAATGGGAAATGGAACCCACAATCTTTGTTGATTGATAGTTGTATTTGGTTTATTGAAGTGATTCTTAGTTGGGTAGTGTTGGCTTATAACAGTGTTCAATCATTGACATAGACCACCAGAGCTAACTTGAAATCACATACATTGTCCATTTGAGAATTTTGAGATTTGATATGCACGTGCTGGTAGGAGATGAGTGTGTTTATTGCATTTAACCTTGGTGGGAATTGGAGAGCTATCTTATGTCAATAGTTGTAAGAAATCCTTTATAATATGCCATATCAAGTACATCACCCAAGGTTTTCTTTCAAATTGACAGGGCAGTGAAATAAGGTTAAAAAAGTTTCTTTGTTGGAGAAATGTATAGGCTATAAACCTACCATTTACGAATCAAAAAATCATGACTTGTCTGGGATCTTTGAAAACAAAAATAGTGGTAAAAGTAAGTAGAGGTTTGGTTCGATACTTTTGGCTAAGGAGACAATAGAGAAAATGGATGGTACGTTCAAAATTCTAGGCTTGTTAGTAGAAATAGTAAATACTTGCAAGATAAATATTCATGGAGCCAAAGATATTGAGAAGAGGGGTTCATATTTATATGTGTCAACAAGGGTTACTGAAGTAGCACCATTTTTCTCTGTGGTGGAGATATGGAAATTAGCAAGGGATATAGTAGAGTATGTAAATTTTTACAAAATATTTTCAAGAGTTTTAATGGATGTTCCTGACAACCAAAAGAATGTACAACTAGACTATCCAACATCTGAAGAAGATAGTCATTTAACTTTTGCAAGTTGTCAAGAATTTTGCAACAAACAGGCTTAAGGATTACGATGCCCATGTATCAAATAAATTTACACAAGATCCACGTATCAAATATCGAGTTTTTACATTTATGGGAATCCTAGAAATCATTTAATGGTATTGAAGTATACAATGTCCTTGGTTCTTGTTGAACCTAGGAAATAACACATTTTACGATGCCATTTAGTCATTTTTCATTTACCTTACCCTTTCATGCTCATTCCCTTCATCACTCATATTTCTGCATTTGACCATTTCTACCCTATATGAGCTTCATGTAACATACTTACACTAAAATGTTTGATTTCCCATGTTTTAATGATTACTTAGGGTAGATATTGTGGTTTCCTAACTTACTTGTGAAATTCAATAGTTGGCAATTTTGCAGTTGTTGGCAGTTATGGTAGTCAAAGTTTCCATATCATTTCTAAACATATGAAGCAGGATCTCGAAAATATAAATATGGTTTTGTGCAAAATAGGGTCATTTAGATGACCTGCAAGGAAAAATCTCGAAAAAGTGCAAAACAAGGTGTGTATGGTTGAGATTTTCAAAATCGGTCATTCTGGTAACTAGCTTGCAATTTCGGTAGCTAAGTGGTTCGACCAAGTTTTAGCCCATGTCCACAAATTTGGGTGCATGGATCTCATGGAGTATGATGCTATTATCTTCTTCAAATTATCTTATATAAAATCCAAGATTTGGTGGTGAAAACATCCACATGTTTGGGATCTAATATTTGTTGGTTGCAAATCCACTTGTTTAGGATACAATATCATCTTGTTGTAACTCCTTTTACTTTTGTGAAGGAGAAGTTATATTATAAATATAAGAGGATATCATTCAATAGAGATAGTTAGAGAGTTAGGAGTTGAAGGATAGGATAGAACATAGAGTTACATATTGACAAGAAGGATCACTGCAATCATTTGGATGTTGGAATACATAGCTTGTTGTTGTAGATCAAGAGTTCTCTACTATAGTCTTTCTTGGTAGTATATTCCGAGAGAGGAAGGGCCCCCTCTCTCTGGTATATGCTACCAAAATAGTTTCCTTTTTGTCGTGTGATGTTATTTTAATAGTTTCTCACTTCATTTTCTGTAGCATTTAATTTCTTCAATTTCAATTCTCGCAAAGTGTGGTTTCCCTACATAGTTAGGAATTTAAGGCTGAGTTCCTTTAATGATCACAAAACCAGTTGACGATCTTGCTTTTCAACTAAAGGAATGTGGTTAATAGTTGAAATATTAATCGATTGACCTTAATTGAATTTTGTACCCTTTCATTTCTACAATTTCAATTCTTGCAAGCGTGATCGATTGAGTGTGGTGTGCATCAAATATCTAAATGTTTTTTAACCCTAAGAATCGAAGAGATAGTTGAGAAGGCATAAGACTCAACCTATAGAATAATACCATCTTATTTTAATTTGTGTTCTTGACATTTTTGATTCATCTCGCTTAGCTTAGAGTTAGTTGACTACTCCTGCATATATTTTGTCGCCATGTCATAAGCTTATGAGCTCCCTGGTTGAAAATTTAATGGACAACAATTTAAGAAATTAGATTGCTCGATAGTGCTTATATTAGAAAAGGATAGTTGCAAAAATAAAAAGTTCTTCTTGAGCACATGATAGAAAATTGGTTCCAACCAAACACCTATACTTGGAAAATCCTTGCAGTGGTTTCATAATCTATGGAAGGAATATTACTATTTGTCCTTGTGATCTACATTTTTACACGTGTAGATCATTATTGCAATGTGCTACTCTTAGTTATGCACATAAGATTATTGATGGTCTTGGAGAGTTTTAATTGTAGGCTCCTCAACATTCTATTTTCTTTCTAAGCTGCAATTATTTTTCTACAATGAGTTGGAGAGATCTAATTTTATGCATAGGAACTATCAAATATTGAATGCCGGGAGTGTAAATTATAGGAAGAATAATCAAGTGTGTTGCAATTATCAATTTTTATTTATCTCCTAGCTATGGACTATGATGCTCATTTCCACATTTTATTGCTTCAATCAAAGTTAAAGATATGACAGTTGTTAGAATGATGTTCAAGCGACGATTAGTGAAAAATACATAGTACTAAAGTTTCTTATCTTATTGGGAACATTATCTCAACCATATGTTTATTTTGTGAAGTTATCTCAACCCTAAATTCTATTTTTGGATTTGGTTACACAAATATGGGAAAAAGTTAACATTCATAAAATGATAAAAGGGACCATGGGAGAGAAAGAAAGGGTTGGAGTTTTTGGCAGTAGAAATGTTGAGATTCTCGAGATCCCATAGGGCCATTGTATTCACAACAAATTAAATAAGCAACCAAATGATTTGCCACCTTCTTGTAGATTCTGCATTTCTCTCAGTGAATGTATTTTTCTTTCTATAATAAAAAAAATTCTCTTGAGTGGCTATGAAACTCTTGTATGATTTTGTCTTAGTTATAAATATTAATGGTGAAGACTTACTCTCAATATTTTCTTTGTATCTTCCTTTGAATATTATGTCAAGCAATGACTCAGTGCAAATGCATTTTATTCTCCGTGTCTAGTATTAACAAGGTTTGAAGATTATGAGTTGGGTATTTGTCTTTATATGATTTGCAATAGGTACAATATTTATTATTTCCTATTAGTAATAAAGAATGTCCTGGTCAAAAATCAAAGTTGTCTAATATTTATAGTTGCTACTGAACTATGGGGTTTAGGTAAAGATGTCTAATATATTTTCTTGCATACTATTAGACTCATATGAATATTCCCAATACATTTTCTTTCTCATTAGAAATGTTAAGAGCTTCCACCCTCATTAGAATTTTTAATATTCTTTTATTCCTCGGTGCCAAATATTGCCATACCATTCCCATTAGTATTTGAGAAATTTCTTTTGCATCTTTCATCAAAGAATTTAATGTATCTACAATGTTAGATAAAGGTTCCCAATGGAAAGGCTCTAGTTCGAAGTCTTATTTGGAGGCATGTCAAGTATGCATTATTTATTGAACATTATGTTATTTTACGATCATTGAAATTATGGAATTAAAGTGTGTGTGAAATAGTTGTTTCCAAGGTGACTTTAAACAACCATCTTTATGACAGTTTGAGGGTTACCCCCTTTGGCCCAAGAGCCAGCTTGAAGCCTAAAGAGGGGATGTTTTCCAAAGCCTCCATAGGGTGCCTTGGCATTGTTCCCTCACTAGGAACAACCTAAGGAACAATAGTGCTCATCGAAGTGTTCAAGAAATATGAGGTGCTCCTCATCCACAAAAGTGTCTAGGAGAAGTTTAATGACTAATCAAAGAGAAGGAAGCTCACATTTATTTGACAAGACTATTTCAAGGTCACATGCCAATTGAAATGGCGAGAAACCTATTACAATATTCACGAAGGTTCAATATCCCCAAAGCTCAAAGAAAATTATTAAATGAAAATTTTATTTATGCCAATTTACTATAATGTAAAACATGGTTTTCAAGACCTTATAGAGTGCCATTAGGGGAAATTTGAGGTCTAAAATGGGTCTCTTAAGAGATATAATAAAAAATTATGAGTTAATCATTTTGTGAGAAAGTGTTGAACACACACTTATACTGAGAGGAGAGGAGGGGGTGAATTAGTATAAGTCTATATTTTCCCCTTTTAACATTCATAAACCATAATGAAGCAATCACATAAATGTAACAACTAGAGGACATAATATTTTACGTGGAAACCCTTTAGGGAGAAAACCAAAAAAAATTCTTTTTATAAATTTGTAGGCACCGACCTACTATTATGAATGTCTGTAGGCACCAACTTACTAGAGACACTGATCTCCTCTGTTATTTATAGGCACCGAACTACTGGAGACATTGATCCCCTCTGTTATTTGTAGGCATCAACCTACTGGAGACACTGATTCTCTCTACTATTTGTAGGCACCAACCTACTGGAGACAAAAATCCCCTCTACTATTTGTAGACACCGACCTACTGGAGACATCGATCCCCTCTATTGTTTGTAGGAACTGATCTACTAGAGATACTGATTCCCTCTACTATTTGTAGGCATCGTCCTACTAGAGACACCAATCCCCACAACTATTTTTTTTATAGACACCAACCTACTTACAAGTTTACAAGTTCTTCATATGCATTACTTTCAGTGGTATGCTTGCTACTTCTGTCTTCACCAAATCTTATCTACGCTCGTTACATTTTCTTTTGCTAGATATACTCTGCACTCATTACTTCTACTTTCGCTAGATAAGCTCTCACTCCTTCTACTTTCATTACATTTGCTCCGTACTCACTACTTCTGCTTTCACCAAATAAAATCTCACTCCTTTTGCTTTCATCATTTCTGCTCTGCATTGACTACTTTTTATTTCACCAAATCAACTCTCACTCCTTCTGCTTTCATCAAATATGCTCTCCACTCGCTACTTATGCTTATGCTAGATTTTCTCTACGTTCGCTACTTCCTCTTTCTCCATATTAGCTCAAAACTCACTCCTTTTGATTTCATTAGATCTACTCGACACTCCCTCCTTCTACTTTCACAATATCTATTAGCTGGATCGTAACATACTTCGTCACTCTCTCCTTTTTGAATAATGTTGAATCTTTTTTTTTTTCAAATTATATTCTCATATGTAAATATTACATTTTCGCTCTTCACCCCACACTATTTCACAAAATCCTCTTCTCCTTTTATACTTTACCATTAACTCTACATGAAAAGTCATATACATTTGAAAAGACATGACCTTCATTAAATAAATAATTAATTTTCCTTTTTTTAATATACTTTTGAACATACCATGGGAAAAATACCACCATTGGTTTTAAAACCATGTGCAAATACCATGTGCACTTTTACTCTACTTTCACTTTTTAATTCACTTTTACTTTTTGATCCACTTTCACATAACTTCATGTTTAATCCACTTTTACTTTTTCATCCACTTTCACATAACTTCATATTTAATTCACTTTCATGTAACTTCATATTTAATCCACTTTCACTTAACTTCATTTCTAATCCACTTCCACTTTTATTTTTTAAAGTCACATTTTCTTTGAATATTTGTAGTTGAATAATTACTTTTTACATTAATGAAAATAATTTATTCAACAATCTCCCCCTTTGTTATTGATGGCAAACTTGTACTAAAAAACACGTAATCCTCCAGAAATAGAAAGAATTATCCCTTGTCTACAAATCTCCCTCTATCTATCATCCCCCCCCATTGTCTGCAAGTCTCCCCCTTTGACATCAATGGAAAATGAATGCTCCCCCTGAGCTATGCTTCTTTACTGATGAGATTAGAGGGATATCACTCCCATCTTCTGTCCGAGATATGCAAATGTTTCTTTGGAAAGGGGTTTGGTAAAATATCTCCAACTTGTTCCTTGGTGGCAATGTATTCCAACTTGAAACTTTGCTGGGCTACTTGTTCTATTAAGAAGTGGTACTTGATGGGAATATGCTTATCCTTTGAGTGCATAACAAGATTCTTTGAAATTTTATTGCACTTGTGTTGTCACAGATGATTGATATTAGCTGATCACATTCTACCTTGATATCATGTAGTGTTTGCTTCACCCAAAGAACTTATGTGCAACATGTTGTTGTTGCAATATACTTGGATTCTACTGTGGATAGAGAGACTACAAACCGTTTCTTGTTCAAACAAGACACTAGTCCATTTCCAAGAAAGAATTCTCATCCACTTGTAATTTTTATCTCATCAACACTACCTGCCCAATCTGCATATGTATATGTTGTTAGAGTAAAATCTTCACCTCTTGAGTACCATAAGCCAAAGTCCAAGGTTCCCTTTAGATATTTAAATATCCTTTTTACTGCTTGCACATGAGTTTCTTTTGGTGTATATTGAAATCATGCAACCAATCCTACTACTTTCATAATGTATGGCCTTGATGCCATCACAGATAGTAGGATTCCAATCATTGACCAGCACAATGTTTGATTTTCTTTTAGAGTTTCATCATTTTTTCTCAATTTACAACCTTTAAGCATATGTGTATTGACTGGTGTACAATCTCCTATTTTGAATTTCTTCAACATTTCCTTAATGTACTTGGTTTGTGCAATGAATATTCCTTTGTTAGACTGAGAAATTTGTAATCCTAGAAAGAGTGTCAGTTCACCAAACATAGACATCTCAAATTCATTTTGCATTTCTATTGCAAACTCTTGACACATTTCGTTCACACTTCCTCCAAAAATAATGTCATCTACATAAACTACAACAATCAACTGATTTTCTGCTACTGTCTTGATGTAGAAATCACTGTCAACAATTCATCTTTTGAAGACTTGTTGTTGTAGATATTTATCAAGTCTTGAATACTAGGCTCTGGGAGCTTGTTTTAGCCCATAAAGTGATTTCTTCAGTTTTCACACATGATCCTTATTTTATGATAATAATAATCCTTCTGGTTGTTCAATGTATACTTCTTCTTCATTTTCTTCTCCTTCCTCTTATTTTTCTTCTCCTTATTCTTATTTTTTTTTCTTTGCAACCTAGCTCATCTTCTTGAACATTTACTTGTGTTTTCACCTTCCGGTGCCCCGCTTCATCAACTTTTACATTGACACTCTCTACTATTTTGTGTAATTTTGTATTTTGACATCTGTAAGCTTTGCTTCTCGATGAATAACAAAGAAAGATACCTTCATCATATCTGGAGTCAATTGTTCCCAAATCCTCATCATCTCTCTTTATGTAGTACTTGCTTCCAAAAATTGTGAAGTATTTAATTGTTGTTGTTCTACCCTTCCATAATTCATAGGGTATTTTGTTGTTGTTGGCTCCAATTTTCCCTCTATTCAGAATGTAGAATATGGTGTTGAATTCTTCCATCCAAAACTTGTTTGATATCTTGTCTTCATTTTAACGTTGTTCTTGCCAAAAATTCCAGTTGATAGATGCCCAGTTAAAACTCAAGTCGACTGTCATGTCAGGTCAATCCTCAATCAACCACTTCAAGGGAAATCATCATTAAGTAAGAGAAAAATTGTATGACTATACAACTGATGATACAAAACAATATTAAGTCCTCAAACATCTGGTCAAATGATTCCACGACCATCCATCAATCCAACCACAATCTATCCTAGTAGTCGACATTGGTACACAATTCTATATTTCACGTCTCTTATGCAAAGATTTGAAAGAATGATTTCCATTCCTTCTACTTTTGTGTTGAGGATGATGATAGGACATAGATTTTTGTGTTGGTTGATCAAAATAATTAGGCTCAGGGTTAGGTTCACTTACAAGAGTAGAACAATCTATCATATCAACAACAATGTCATCTGTAATAGTATGCTCAAATTCTGACATGTGAGGAATAAAAAAATCATCAATTTGTTTGGCACAATCAACAATAGGTTGTTCTTTTGGAAAACCAGTTTGAACTACACTTGCAACAAATAAAACTTCTCTAGTTGTATCAAGGCCAGGTGTAGATAGGGAGGAAACAAAAACATCATATCCAAGACTACTCTTAAGAAATGGTGACCTTTGACAATTGATGATATGATCTAAGGTTTTGGTACTCTTTTCAAACTTCAAGCTTCTTCTCAACTGAGCAGTTGAATTTTCAAAATCCTTTCTTAAGGAAACACATTCACCTTCTAGCTTCTCACAATTTTCTTCATTTTCCTTCAGCTAAATTTTTACCGCTTATTCTATCCTTCTTGTCTTTTCTAATTGAAGTTTTAGGCTTATGACAATATTTTCTAATTCTTCAAGTCTTTGTGACATTTTGGCTTTTGAATCATGATCCTCTTGTTCATATTTCTGCAGCCTCTCTTTTTGTTTCAAATTCTTTTTCCTCGACTTCTTTATTTTTCTTAAGGCACACATGAGTTCTTCAATATCCACTTCTCCATCTGTTTCAACATTTTCCTTTTCTTCTGAATCCACCATTTATTTCCCTTTGTCTTCATCAATATTTATTTTGATTTCCATAAAAAGAGTTTCTTCTCTATCACTATTGGCACTGTTTTCATTGCTCTCTTCAGATGAGTCATTGACTCCTTTTGAGTATAGGCTCTTCTTTTGATTATGAGAGTTCTTCTTTTCATGCTTGTTTTTCTTGTGGTTATTTATGTGTTGATGATGTTTGATCTTTACGTTATTTCCTTCTTCATTATCACTTATTTCATTTTTCTCATATGGACACTAAGTAGTAAAATGTCCTACTTTTGCACAATTAAAGAATTTTAAGGGAAACTTGCATTTGTATTTTCGAGATCCCTTTTTGGGTTTTCTCACAAAATTTGCTTCCTTCGTGTCTGATTCACAACTAGAACAGTTGCTTGATTTGTGTTCTTTTTTCTTCATCTTCTTTGAGGCTTTGAAAGCTTCTTCTTTCTTTGATAGTTTTTCTTTTCCAATCGTCATTTCATATGCAGTGAGGATCCCGTGAAATTCATCCATTATTAATTTATCAAGATCCTTTATTTCCTCAATGGCTGAAATTTTGGCATCAAATATTAATGGGAGTGACTTCAACACCTTTTGCACAATCATTGGTTCTACA
>ML789274.1:128939-166853 GCA_009831015.1 Picea engelmannii
AAAATGGGGAGGTGTGATCCGAATTGGACCCTCCTGTAAATTTATAATTATTCTTTTATTTTATTTTGTATTTTTGGAAAAGTGGAAGTGGAAATGAACTATGTGATGGTTGGCCTTCCAAAGGAATCCCATTAAAAGAATAAAGGTTGTAGTGAAGAGGCAATGGGAGATGAAGGAGAATTGGGGAGAATAGTAGTAGAAATGAAAGTTGGAAAAGAGAAACCTGCTCAAAGTTTGGTGGATGAAAGATTCATGAATCCTACCTACATTGAGAAAAGGTGTCTCTGATCCATGGTCATCTGCAACTTGTAATATCAATGAGTGACAATACACAAATGATGTGTATAGCTCACCCCATTGTCATTATCTCCCGAGCTTAATAAAATATCCATTAGATCTCGAGCTTTCGATATAAAAATATGTGCCAGTTGTGAGTTTTATCATTGTGTTATTGTTGGTCTGCATAATAAATTTTTTAATGGAGAAAACCCATCCCAACATCTCTCAGTTTTCCACCGTTGAATGATTTTGGAGGGGGGAAATCAACGGTCCTCAATTCAAAGCTATTGAAGAAGTTTCTAAATTTGTTTCTCTTTCTCTTGTAAATCATTTTTATCTCTCATGGGGGAAAATTTCATTTGTTTGGCTTGTATTCTAAAGTGTCCACACATCAAATGCTTTGTTGGGATTATTTAATTAGCACATGGTTGATTTTTGTTTTGTTGGCATTCTTTAATTTGTATATGGTCATCCTCTCCTTTACTAGGTCATTTGTTTCTTTGTTCAATGTCTTCTCTTTCCTAATAAATCATTACTCGACTCAACTTTTCTTGGTAAACGTCCCTTTCAATTGCTAGAAAACATATATGGATTTTTGAGTGTCCCTTTTCTTTGCTAGGTGTTTTTTTTCTCTTGTTGGCGGAGCAAACTGTTTTCTGGTCATTGATTGAGTGATGGCTCTTTCCCATGTGTCATATGACCATCCAAGTCCTCTCTCCCTCTTCAATAAGTATCCAAAATAAAACCTTCACAAGATGCACACTTTCCTTTCATTAAATAATGCAATGGGAAATGGAACCCACAATCTTTGTTGATTGATAGTTGTATTTGGTTTATTGAAGTGATTCTTAGTTGGGTAGTGTTGGCTTATAACAGTGTTCAATCATTGACATAGACCACCAGAGCTAACTTGAAATCACATACATTGTCCATTTGAGAATTTTGAGATTTGATATGCACGTGCTGGTAGGAGATGAGTGTGTTTATTGCATTTAACCTTGGTGGGAATTGGAGAGCTATCTTATGTCAATAGTTGTAAGAAATCCTTTATAATATGCCATATCAAGTACATCACCCAAGGTTTTCTTTCAAATTGACAGGGCAGTGAAATAAGGTTAAAAAAGTTTCTTTGTTGGAGAAATGTATAGGCTATAAACCTACCATTTACGAATCAAAAAATCATGACTTGTCTGGGATCTTTGAAAACAAAAATAGTGGTAAAAGTAAGTAGAGGTTTGGTTCGATACTTTTGGCTAAGGAGACAATAGAGAAAATGGATGGTACGTTCAAAATTCTAGGCTTGTTAGTAGAAATAGTAAATACTTGCAAGATAAATATTCATGGAGCCAAAGATATTGAGAAGAGGGGTTCATATTTATATGTGTCAACAAGGGTTACTGAAGTAGCACCATTTTTCTCTGTGGTGGAGATATGGAAATTAGCAAGGGATATAGTAGAGTATGTAAATTTTTACAAAATATTTTCAAGAGTTTTAATGGATGTTCCTGACAACCAAAAGAATGTACAACTAGACTATCCAACATCTGAAGAAGATAGTCATTTAACTTTTGCAAGTTGTCAAGAATTTTGCAACAAACAGGCTTAAGGATTACGATGCCCATGTATCAAATAAATTTACACAAGATCCACGTATCAAATATCGAGTTTTTACATTTATGGGAATCCTAGAAATCATTTAATGGTATTGAAGTATACAATGTCCTTGGTTCTTGTTGAACCTAGGAAATAACACATTTTACGATGCCATTTAGTCATTTTTCATTTACCTTACCCTTTCATGCTCATTCCCTTCATCACTCATATTTCTGCATTTGACCATTTCTACCCTATATGAGCTTCATGTAACATACTTACACTAAAATGTTTGATTTCCCATGTTTTAATGATTACTTAGGGTAGATATTGTGGTTTCCTAACTTACTTGTGAAATTCAATAGTTGGCAATTTTGCAGTTGTTGGCAGTTATGGTAGTCAAAGTTTCCATATCATTTCTAAACATATGAAGCAGGATCTCGAAAATATAAATATGGTTTTGTGCAAAATAGGGTCATTTAGATGACCTGCAAGGAAAAATCTCGAAAAAGTGCAAAACAAGGTGTGTATGGTTGAGATTTTCAAAATCGGTCATTCTGGTAACTAGCTTGCAATTTCGGTAGCTAAGTGGTTCGACCAAGTTTTAGCCCATGTCCACAAATTTGGGTGCATGGATCTCATGGAGTATGATGCTATTATCTTCTTCAAATTATCTTATATAAAATCCAAGATTTGGTGGTGAAAACATCCACATGTTTGGGATCTAATATTTGTTGGTTGCAAATCCACTTGTTTAGGATACAATATCATCTTGTTGTAACTCCTTTTACTTTTGTGAAGGAGAAGTTATATTATAAATATAAGAGGATATCATTCAATAGAGATAGTTAGAGAGTTAGGAGTTGAAGGATAGGATAGAACATAGAGTTACATATTGACAAGAAGGATCACTGCAATCATTTGGATGTTGGAATACATAGCTTGTTGTTGTAGATCAAGAGTTCTCTACTATAGTCTTTCTTGGTAGTATATTCCGAGAGAGGAAGGGCCCCCTCTCTCTGGTATATGCTACCAAAATAGTTTCCTTTTTGTCGTGTGATGTTATTTTAATAGTTTCTCACTTCATTTTCTGTAGCATTTAATTTCTTCAATTTCAATTCTCGCAAAGTGTGGTTTCCCTACATAGTTAGGAATTTAAGGCTGAGTTCCTTTAATGATCACAAAACCAGTTGACGATCTTGCTTTTCAACTAAAGGAATGTGGTTAATAGTTGAAATATTAATCGATTGACCTTAATTGAATTTTGTACCCTTTCATTTCTACAATTTCAATTCTTGCAAGCGTGATCGATTGAGTGTGGTGTGCATCAAATATCTAAATGTTTTTTAACCCTAAGAATCGAAGAGATAGTTGAGAAGGCATAAGACTCAACCTATAGAATAATACCATCTTATTTTAATTTGTGTTCTTGACATTTTTGATTCATCTCGCTTAGCTTAGAGTTAGTTGACTACTCCTGCATATATTTTGTCGCCATGTCATAAGCTTATGAGCTCCCTGGTTGAAAATTTAATGGACAACAATTTAAGAAATTAGATTGCTCGATAGTGCTTATATTAGAAAAGGATAGTTGCAAAAATAAAAAGTTCTTCTTGAGCACATGATAGAAAATTGGTTCCAACCAAACACCTATACTTGGAAAATCCTTGCAGTGGTTTCATAATCTATGGAAGGAATATTACTATTTGTCCTTGTGATCTACATTTTTACACGTGTAGATCATTATTGCAATGTGCTACTCTTAGTTATGCACATAAGATTATTGATGGTCTTGGAGAGTTTTAATTGTAGGCTCCTCAACATTCTATTTTCTTTCTAAGCTGCAATTATTTTTCTACAATGAGTTGGAGAGATCTAATTTTATGCATAGGAACTATCAAATATTGAATGCCGGGAGTGTAAATTATAGGAAGAATAATCAAGTGTGTTGCAATTATCAATTTTTATTTATCTCCTAGCTATGGACTATGATGCTCATTTCCACATTTTATTGCTTCAATCAAAGTTAAAGATATGACAGTTGTTAGAATGATGTTCAAGCGACGATTAGTGAAAAATACATAGTACTAAAGTTTCTTATCTTATTGGGAACATTATCTCAACCATATGTTTATTTTGTGAAGTTATCTCAACCCTAAATTCTATTTTTGGATTTGGTTACACAAATATGGGAAAAAGTTAACATTCATAAAATGATAAAAGGGACCATGGGAGAGAAAGAAAGGGTTGGAGTTTTTGGCAGTAGAAATGTTGAGATTCTCGAGATCCCATAGGGCCATTGTATTCACAACAAATTAAATAAGCAACCAAATGATTTGCCACCTTCTTGTAGATTCTGCATTTCTCTCAGTGAATGTATTTTTCTTTCTATAATAAAAAAAATTCTCTTGAGTGGCTATGAAACTCTTGTATGATTTTGTCTTAGTTATAAATATTAATGGTGAAGACTTACTCTCAATATTTTCTTTGTATCTTCCTTTGAATATTATGTCAAGCAATGACTCAGTGCAAATGCATTTTATTCTCCGTGTCTAGTATTAACAAGGTTTGAAGATTATGAGTTGGGTATTTGTCTTTATATGATTTGCAATAGGTACAATATTTATTATTTCCTATTAGTAATAAAGAATGTCCTGGTCAAAAATCAAAGTTGTCTAATATTTATAGTTGCTACTGAACTATGGGGTTTAGGTAAAGATGTCTAATATATTTTCTTGCATACTATTAGACTCATATGAATATTCCCAATACATTTTCTTTCTCATTAGAAATGTTAAGAGCTTCCACCCTCATTAGAATTTTTAATATTCTTTTATTCCTCGGTGCCAAATATTGCCATACCATTCCCATTAGTATTTGAGAAATTTCTTTTGCATCTTTCATCAAAGAATTTAATGTATCTACAATGTTAGATAAAGGTTCCCAATGGAAAGGCTCTAGTTCGAAGTCTTATTTGGAGGCATGTCAAGTATGCATTATTTATTGAACATTATGTTATTTTACGATCATTGAAATTATGGAATTAAAGTGTGTGTGAAATAGTTGTTTCCAAGGTGACTTTAAACAACCATCTTTATGACAGTTTGAGGGTTACCCCCTTTGGCCCAAGAGCCAGCTTGAAGCCTAAAGAGGGGATGTTTTCCAAAGCCTCCATAGGGTGCCTTGGCATTGTTCCCTCACTAGGAACAACCTAAGGAACAATAGTGCTCATCGAAGTGTTCAAGAAATATGAGGTGCTCCTCATCCACAAAAGTGTCTAGGAGAAGTTTAATGACTAATCAAAGAGAAGGAAGCTCACATTTATTTGACAAGACTATTTCAAGGTCACATGCCAATTGAAATGGCGAGAAACCTATTACAATATTCACGAAGGTTCAATATCCCCAAAGCTCAAAGAAAATTATTAAATGAAAATTTTATTTATGCCAATTTACTATAATGTAAAACATGGTTTTCAAGACCTTATAGAGTGCCATTAGGGGAAATTTGAGGTCTAAAATGGGTCTCTTAAGAGATATAATAAAAAATTATGAGTTAATCATTTTGTGAGAAAGTGTTGAACACACACTTATACTGAGAGGAGAGGAGGGGGTGAATTAGTATAAGTCTATATTTTCCCCTTTTAACATTCATAAACCATAATGAAGCAATCACATAAATGTAACAACTAGAGGACATAATATTTTACGTGGAAACCCTTTAGGGAGAAAACCAAAAAAAATTCTTTTTATAAATTTGTAGGCACCGACCTACTATTATGAATGTCTGTAGGCACCAACTTACTAGAGACACTGATCTCCTCTGTTATTTATAGGCACCGAACTACTGGAGACATTGATCCCCTCTGTTATTTGTAGGCATCAACCTACTGGAGACACTGATTCTCTCTACTATTTGTAGGCACCAACCTACTGGAGACAAAAATCCCCTCTACTATTTGTAGACACCGACCTACTGGAGACATCGATCCCCTCTATTGTTTGTAGGAACTGATCTACTAGAGATACTGATTCCCTCTACTATTTGTAGGCATCGTCCTACTAGAGACACCAATCCCCACAACTATTTTTTTTATAGACACCAACCTACTTACAAGTTTACAAGTTCTTCATATGCATTACTTTCAGTGGTATGCTTGCTACTTCTGTCTTCACCAAATCTTATCTACGCTCGTTACATTTTCTTTTGCTAGATATACTCTGCACTCATTACTTCTACTTTCGCTAGATAAGCTCTCACTCCTTCTACTTTCATTACATTTGCTCCGTACTCACTACTTCTGCTTTCACCAAATAAAATCTCACTCCTTTTGCTTTCATCATTTCTGCTCTGCATTGACTACTTTTTATTTCACCAAATCAACTCTCACTCCTTCTGCTTTCATCAAATATGCTCTCCACTCGCTACTTATGCTTATGCTAGATTTTCTCTACGTTCGCTACTTCCTCTTTCTCCATATTAGCTCAAAACTCACTCCTTTTGATTTCATTAGATCTACTCGACACTCCCTCCTTCTACTTTCACAATATCTATTAGCTGGATCGTAACATACTTCGTCACTCTCTCCTTTTTGAATAATGTTGAATCTTTTTTTTTTTCAAATTATATTCTCATATGTAAATATTACATTTTCGCTCTTCACCCCACACTATTTCACAAAATCCTCTTCTCCTTTTATACTTTACCATTAACTCTACATGAAAAGTCATATACATTTGAAAAGACATGACCTTCATTAAATAAATAATTAATTTTCCTTTTTTTAATATACTTTTGAACATACCATGGGAAAAATACCACCATTGGTTTTAAAACCATGTGCAAATACCATGTGCACTTTTACTCTACTTTCACTTTTTAATTCACTTTTACTTTTTGATCCACTTTCACATAACTTCATGTTTAATCCACTTTTACTTTTTCATCCACTTTCACATAACTTCATATTTAATTCACTTTCATGTAACTTCATATTTAATCCACTTTCACTTAACTTCATTTCTAATCCACTTCCACTTTTATTTTTTAAAGTCACATTTTCTTTGAATATTTGTAGTTGAATAATTACTTTTTACATTAATGAAAATAATTTATTCAACAATCTCCCCCTTTGTTATTGATGGCAAACTTGTACTAAAAAACACGTAATCCTCCAGAAATAGAAAGAATTATCCCTTGTCTACAAATCTCCCTCTATCTATCATCCCCCCCCATTGTCTGCAAGTCTCCCCCTTTGACATCAATGGAAAATGAATGCTCCCCCTGAGCTATGCTTCTTTACTGATGAGATTAGAGGGATATCACTCCCATCTTCTGTCCGAGATATGCAAATGTTTCTTTGGAAAGGGGTTTGGTAAAATATCTCCAACTTGTTCCTTGGTGGCAATGTATTCCAACTTGAAACTTTGCTGGGCTACTTGTTCTATTAAGAAGTGGTACTTGATGGGAATATGCTTATCCTTTGAGTGCATAACAAGATTCTTTGAAATTTTATTGCACTTGTGTTGTCACAGATGATTGATATTAGCTGATCACATTCTACCTTGATATCATGTAGTGTTTGCTTCACCCAAAGAACTTATGTGCAACATGTTGTTGTTGCAATATACTTGGATTCTACTGTGGATAGAGAGACTACAAACCGTTTCTTGTTCAAACAAGACACTAGTCCATTTCCAAGAAAGAATTCTCATCCACTTGTAATTTTTATCTCATCAACACTACCTGCCCAATCTGCATATGTATATGTTGTTAGAGTAAAATCTTCACCTCTTGAGTACCATAAGCCAAAGTCCAAGGTTCCCTTTAGATATTTAAATATCCTTTTTACTGCTTGCACATGAGTTTCTTTTGGTGTATATTGAAATCATGCAACCAATCCTACTACTTTCATAATGTATGGCCTTGATGCCATCACAGATAGTAGGATTCCAATCATTGACCAGCACAATGTTTGATTTTCTTTTAGAGTTTCATCATTTTTTCTCAATTTACAACCTTTAAGCATATGTGTATTGACTGGTGTACAATCTCCTATTTTGAATTTCTTCAACATTTCCTTAATGTACTTGGTTTGTGCAATGAATATTCCTTTGTTAGACTGAGAAATTTGTAATCCTAGAAAGAGTGTCAGTTCACCAAACATAGACATCTCAAATTCATTTTGCATTTCTATTGCAAACTCTTGACACATTTCGTTCACACTTCCTCCAAAAATAATGTCATCTACATAAACTACAACAATCAACTGATTTTCTGCTACTGTCTTGATGTAGAAATCACTGTCAACAATTCATCTTTTGAAGACTTGTTGTTGTAGATATTTATCAAGTCTTGAATACTAGGCTCTGGGAGCTTGTTTTAGCCCATAAAGTGATTTCTTCAGTTTTCACACATGATCCTTATTTTATGATAATAATAATCCTTCTGGTTGTTCAATGTATACTTCTTCTTCATTTTCTTCTCCTTCCTCTTATTTTTCTTCTCCTTATTCTTATTTTTTTTTCTTTGCAACCTAGCTCATCTTCTTGAACATTTACTTGTGTTTTCACCTTCCGGTGCCCCGCTTCATCAACTTTTACATTGACACTCTCTACTATTTTGTGTAATTTTGTATTTTGACATCTGTAAGCTTTGCTTCTCGATGAATAACAAAGAAAGATACCTTCATCATATCTGGAGTCAATTGTTCCCAAATCCTCATCATCTCTCTTTATGTAGTACTTGCTTCCAAAAATTGTGAAGTATTTAATTGTTGTTGTTCTACCCTTCCATAATTCATAGGGTATTTTGTTGTTGTTGGCTCCAATTTTCCCTCTATTCAGAATGTAGAATATGGTGTTGAATTCTTCCATCCAAAACTTGTTTGATATCTTGTCTTCATTTTAACGTTGTTCTTGCCAAAAATTCCAGTTGATAGATGCCCAGTTAAAACTCAAGTCGACTGTCATGTCAGGTCAATCCTCAATCAACCACTTCAAGGGAAATCATCATTAAGTAAGAGAAAAATTGTATGACTATACAACTGATGATACAAAACAATATTAAGTCCTCAAACATCTGGTCAAATGATTCCACGACCATCCATCAATCCAACCACAATCTATCCTAGTAGTCGACATTGGTACACAATTCTATATTTCACGTCTCTTATGCAAAGATTTGAAAGAATGATTTCCATTCCTTCTACTTTTGTGTTGAGGATGATGATAGGACATAGATTTTTGTGTTGGTTGATCAAAATAATTAGGCTCAGGGTTAGGTTCACTTACAAGAGTAGAACAATCTATCATATCAACAACAATGTCATCTGTAATAGTATGCTCAAATTCTGACATGTGAGGAATAAAAAAATCATCAATTTGTTTGGCACAATCAACAATAGGTTGTTCTTTTGGAAAACCAGTTTGAACTACACTTGCAACAAATAAAACTTCTCTAGTTGTATCAAGGCCAGGTGTAGATAGGGAGGAAACAAAAACATCATATCCAAGACTACTCTTAAGAAATGGTGACCTTTGACAATTGATGATATGATCTAAGGTTTTGGTACTCTTTTCAAACTTCAAGCTTCTTCTCAACTGAGCAGTTGAATTTTCAAAATCCTTTCTTAAGGAAACACATTCACCTTCTAGCTTCTCACAATTTTCTTCATTTTCCTTCAGCTAAATTTTTACCGCTTATTCTATCCTTCTTGTCTTTTCTAATTGAAGTTTTAGGCTTATGACAATATTTTCTAATTCTTCAAGTCTTTGTGACATTTTGGCTTTTGAATCATGATCCTCTTGTTCATATTTCTGCAGCCTCTCTTTTTGTTTCAAATTCTTTTTCCTCGACTTCTTTATTTTTCTTAAGGCACACATGAGTTCTTCAATATCCACTTCTCCATCTGTTTCAACATTTTCCTTTTCTTCTGAATCCACCATTTATTTCCCTTTGTCTTCATCAATATTTATTTTGATTTCCATAAAAAGAGTTTCTTCTCTATCACTATTGGCACTGTTTTCATTGCTCTCTTCAGATGAGTCATTGACTCCTTTTGAGTATAGGCTCTTCTTTTGATTATGAGAGTTCTTCTTTTCATGCTTGTTTTTCTTGTGGTTATTTATGTGTTGATGATGTTTGATCTTTACGTTATTTCCTTCTTCATTATCACTTATTTCATTTTTCTCATATGGACACTAAGTAGTAAAATGTCCTACTTTTGCACAATTAAAGAATTTTAAGGGAAACTTGCATTTGTATTTTCGAGATCCCTTTTTGGGTTTTCTCACAAAATTTGCTTCCTTCGTGTCTGATTCACAACTAGAACAGTTGCTTGATTTGTGTTCTTTTTTCTTCATCTTCTTTGAGGCTTTGAAAGCTTCTTCTTTCTTTGATAGTTTTTCTTTTCCAATCGTCATTTCATATGCAGTGAGGATCCCGTGAAATTCATCCATTATTAATTTATCAAGATCCTTTATTTCCTCAATGGCTGAAATTTTGGCATCAAATATTAATGGGAGTGACTTCAACACCTTTTGCACAATCATTGGTTCTACAACTATTTCACCAAGTCTTTTGATGGTGTTGACAATTTCATCCACCCAAAGGAGATAAGATATACAACATTTTCGTCGTCTTTCATTTTCAAGGTCTTGAACTTTCTTCTATGAGTTTGGAGCTTAGCCTTTTTGACCTTTTCATTGCCTTCACGAATGTTTTGAAGTTTATCCCAAATTTCTTTCATTTATTTGCAATGCATTACTTTGACAAAATATGATTCTGACAAACCACACAAGATATGGCGTTCATGGCTTTTGCATCATTTTCACTAGCCTTTTTCTTGGATGTATCTGTTGGTGGAGTTGTTGGGGATATATAACCAGTCACGACCGTCTGCCAAATATCAAAACCAAGGGAAATTAAATATGTTTTCATTATTATAATTCAAAAGGCATAGTTTGTTCCATCAAACAACATATCCATGTTTGTAGAGAAACCTTCTTGAGCGACCACGTGTGTTGTCAAGATCTACCTTCTAGTGGTTTGACTGTTTCTGAAGGAACCAGTTTTGATACCAATTATTGAGCACACACTTGTACTAAGAGAGGGGGTGAATCAATATAAGGATATATTTTTCTTTTTTTAACATTCATAAACCATAATGAAGCAATCACATAAATGTAACAACTAGAGGACACCATATTTTATGTGGAAACCCTTTCAGGAGATAACTACAAAAACTTATTTTTATAAATTTGTAGGCACCAACCTACTGTTAAAAATGTTTTAACTCAACACCTTTTTCACAATCATTGGTTCTGCAACTTTTTCACCAAGTCCTTTGACGATGTTGATAATTTCATCCAGATGGAGGAGATAGGTTGCACAATTTTCTTCGTCTTTCATTTTTAGACTCTTGAACTGTCTTCTATGAGTTTGGAGCTTAGCCTTCTTGACATTGTCATCATCTTAATGGATGTTTTGAATTTTTTCCCAAATTTATTTCATTTATTTTCAATGCATTACTTTGACAAACTCTGATTTTTACAGACCGCACAAGATATGGCGTTCATGGATTTTCCATCATTTTCACTAGCCTTTTTCCTGGCTGTATTTGTTGGTGGAGTTGTTGGGGATGTAGAACCAATAACGAACAAATGCCAAATATCAAAACCAAGGGCCATTAGATATGATTTCATTATTATACTCCAGAAGGCATAGTTTGTTCCATCAAACAACAGAGCCATGTTTTTAGAGAAACCTTCATGACCAACCATGTGTGCTCTCGAGATATACCTTCTAGTGGTTAGACTATTTCCGAAGGAATCAACTCTGACACTAATTGTTGAGCACACATTTATACTCATAGGGGGGGTGAATCTTCTGCTTAGCTTGTAGAGCGAGTGTGCATTCTTCTTTGCTATACTGATCCTAATTTCTTATCCATGTCCCTTTCTGAGGTTCATGTCTATGACTATTGTTATTATGTTGCGGTTCTCTAGGAGGGAATGCCATTCTACAATATTTGGCCATGTGTCCAAAATTGTTACATTTGTAACATTCCACTTTAGTGCTAAAAGATTCAAACCTGTTGTAACTTCTTCTTTGTGTTTCACTAGGCGTTCTTGGATAACCCCTTTGTGTATGACTTTCAAAGTTGTTTTTTTTCCTGTTGTTAGCTCTGCAATTCATAGCTTTATGTCCAAAATTATTACATATATAACATAAACCAAAAAATATAGTTTGATACCTGGGAGTTGAAGATATTCTGAAAGGAGGTACTCTTATGAATTCTTCTTCTTCCTGAGGCCTATATGTCGATTGTTGGTTCTTAAATATGAATCTTCTCGGTGGAGGAGTGTCCCTGTAATCTTCCTTGTAGATCTTCCCATCCCCCTTGATTGTTTCTGCAAATCTTTTTGGATATGTTTCTTGCTCTGTTGTTTTGGAGCTTGATCCTTTTTCTGTCTGATTGTATCCAAGTCCGGAATTATCATGATGAGATTTTTGACTGCTGATAATGTCATCCAAAACTTTTGAGTTGTTCTGCATATTTTTCTTTTGAAGATCCTTTCTTAATGTGACAATCTATGCTTCCAAATTTCCAATGATCTTGTATTTTTCTTCTAGTTGTTCTTTGAGTGCTTCTTCAATTCTTTTATCTTCTTCTATTTGAACCTTAAAATTTGTGATCATTTGTTCTAGTTATTGAGTGTCTTCTTTCTTGTCTAGTTCTGCTTGTAGTTTATTGTTTTTCTTCTTTTCTCTTCTGATAACTTCTATGGCACACATTAATTCCTCTCGGTAGTCAACTTCCACCTCTTCAATTTCTTCTTCAACTTCTTCATATTCTTCTTCAGCTTCTTCATATTCTTCTTCGGAGTCTTCTTTATCAGAGTCTTCTACTGTCATGAATAGAACTCTTTCTGTCTTACTGTCACTAAATTCATATTCATCTGATGATGATATGTCTTCTTTGGTTCATAAGCTTTTCTTGAAAAATTTCTTTGTGGTTCTTTTGCCTTTATATGTTTGTTTGCCTTTTGAGTAACCTTCATCATTTATCTTTTTCTTATAAGGACATTTGTTATCAAAATGACCAATACCATCACAATTAAAACAAATTAAAGGAATCTTACCTCTATACCTACCGTCAGTTCCCTTGTTCAGTCTTTTGACAAAGTTGGCCACTTCTTCATCATCTTCCGAGACATCACTGCTCCTGCTATGTTCTTTTTTCCTTCCCTTTTTCTTTGACTTTTTGGAAGCTTTGAAGGCTACTTCTTTTATATGTGGATTTTTCTGTTCAGTTCTCATTTCATATGATGTGAAGATTCCATGTAATTCGTCCATGATTATTGAGTTTAGATCTGATATTTCTTCTACTGCTGATATCTTAGGGTTAAATCTCATAGGAAGAGATATTGGTACTTTTTGAACAATTACAGATTCTTTGATTTCTTCTCCCAATCCTATGATTTCATTTACTGTTTCATCAACTCATAAAAAGTAAGCTGCAATATTCTCATCTTCCTTCATCTTAAGTTGTTCGAACTGACCTCTGTAAGTTTGAAGCTTTGCCGCTTTGACTTTTGAATCTCCTTCATAAATATTTTGAAGTTTGTCCCAAATCTCTTTGGTGGATTTACAATGTGCAACTTTGGTGAATACCGTTTCACTAAGACCATTCAGAAGTGCATTTTTGGCTTTGGAATTATTCTGACCGAGTTTCACTACTGTGTCATTTGTTGGTGCTATGTATCCATCTACAATTGATTGCCAAATTTCAAATCCCTGTGCCTATATATATGTTTTCATCCTTATGCTCCAAAATGGATACTTTTGTCCATTTAACTATGGTATTCCATTTTTATACAAGTTGTTTCTCTCCATGATCTACCTTTCAGTGGTTAAACTGATTTATGAAGGAACCTGCTTTGATACCAATTGTTGGATTAATGAGAGGTGGGGTGAATCAATAATAGAGCAATTTAATCATTTTTAACCATATAATCCAAGTGTTATATCAATGTAGCATTATCATCCAACAATTGCAGAGTAAATAAGCAATGAACAAATGAACAATCATACCCATACACAATGCACCAGTGTTTTACGTCTTGAACAAAACCACATAATGATTTTTCTTATATGTCTTGAAAAATTACATTCATTGGAAGCACCAACTTCCTTTGTTTTCCAGATGCAAATGGAAGGAGGCTCCAACCCCCTTGTTTCTCAGGATACAACCTAAGGGAAGCTCCAACTCCCCTATTCTCTGGCTACAACCAGAAGGAGGCTACAACCCCCTATGTTCTCCAGCTACAACCGGAAGGTGGCTACAACCACATGTCCTTGCCCTGAAGTAGAAGTAGGATAATGAAACCACTTTCACACTATCATTGTGAGATATACCGCTGTAAACCTGTACCAGTAAACCTAAACCATGCATCAACCTATACCTCAACCTGTAATCAACCTGTACCATAAAAAAGTGCATCAACCATGCACCAACCTGTACCAAACAACCTGTAATCAACCTGTACCATAAACAAGTGCATCCAACCATGTACCAAGTGTGTACCAATCATGTGTCAACTACTCATCAATTATGACTCATCAATATCTACCAACGTCATCAACTATACACCTCATGTATGTGCCAACTCATCAACTACTTGTCTCAACCATGTACCCAACATGTACGTTAACCAAAATCCCTCATCAATTTCATCATCCAAATATGATTTGTAACTCTGTAATAGACCTGGTGTATATGATCACATACCTGCAAACCTTCCTTACTTTCACAACAAGAGACTAGCATTTTCATCAAACTTTTCTTTAGTCTCACATGACTAGTTTGGGATTAGTCAACAACACTAACTTGAAATAATCATAACTATGTACCTGTAATGAACAAAGACATGAAAATAGTACACAATGTTCTTCATTTTGTTTTATGCAATTCCTCCAAGTGTCACTATTTGGAACCTCTCAGAAAATGAGTTATAGAAAAAATGGCATACCTTGCTGAATTCTGACTTATTATAGAGAGCGACCTTGTAGAGCGTGCCCCAAACAAAATATTTGTTGAATGGATCTGAAAATGTTAACAGAATACTACAGACTATACTCTAACCAACCCATTTGGTCTTACTGAATTTGGATCTATTATGAAGTAGTTATGACGTTTTTACCCAAAACACCTTAGAGAGCATCATCACAAGAATTTATCCTCCCTTGAATTCCGGCCTTCTTTTCTTCACCTTCCCTCTGAAATTCGTCTTAGAGATCCTTTGGTTACCTCAGTCACCTACAGATATTCAATATGCTCAAGTGTGATATAAAATGAGAGAGCCTTGCCTCTTATTTATACTCTCCAAATATCTTCCTTAGAAGCATCTTCTAGGTCATTTAACCTATTTCTAGGTCACTTAACCAATTTATAGGTCACTTAACCTATTTTCCTCATTTTTAGGGTTAACCACTTTCCATAATTAGAAAGTTCTCCATCACTTTATCATTTAAATATTCCTCCTTGACTTTGTCACCTCACTTTATCATTTAAATAATCTTATTTGATTTTGTCACTTCACTTTATTATTTAAATAATCATTTCTTTTTTTCAATCTCTTTGACTTCTTTGACCTTTTGGGGCTTCAAGCCAACATATGAGGGTCCTCCAACTTCGTAAGGCCATAACTCTCAAACCGTGAGGAGTTATGCAATGTTCCACATACCACCAGAAATGGCATGACATGTACTATCCATATAGAATAGTATTACCTTCAAATATATTAAAACTCATACCATTATACATGAAACAACCTTGGGTCCATTACCCAAACCTTTGTGCTACTAGAATTCACTACCGAACTTTCTTCAAGGGTTGACATCAATGACAACCAACCTTAATCAACATAATCAATATAAGGCTATATTTTTATTTTTTAACATTCATAAACTATAATGAAGCAATCACATAAATGTAACAACCAGAGGTCACAATATTTTACATGGAAACCCTTTTTGGAGAAAACCACAATTTTTTTTTTTTATAAATTTGTAGGAACCAACCTACTGTTACAAATGTTTATAGGCACCAACTTATTGGAGATATCGATCCCCTCTAATGTTTGTAGGCACCGACCTAATGTAATCATCGATCCCCTCTGTTGTTTGTAGGCACCAACCTACTGGAGACACTGATCCCCTCTATTGTTTGTAGGAACCGACCTACTAGAGACAACAATCCCCATAGTTGTTTGTTTTGTAGGAACCAACCTACTTACAAGTTTACAATTTATTCATATGCATTTCCTTCAATGGTCTACTTGCTGCTTCTATCTTCACCAAATCTTCTCTGCGCTCATTACTTCTTCTTTTGCCAAATCAACTCTGCACTCACTACTTCTGCTTTTGTTAGAGTAGCTCTCACTCCTTCTACTTTCATCATATATTCTATGCACTCACTACTTCTGCTTGTTAGAAATTAAGATATGTGCTCATTTTTCCATAGACAATATAGAAATATTGTCGCTCAACCATAGGCCGAAGCCACCCCTGAGCACCTTAACCTTGACAAATATAATAATTCCAGAAGAAAACCCTTAGAACCAATAGCCAACCAAGGTAGCATACTTCTCTCCAAATCTAGCGCACCAAGCAGAGAGTCCAAACCATAACCAAGGCAGAAAGTCCAAATCATAACCAAAGAGCAAAATCCCAGTTGCAGTAGCTGCAGCTACACTCCAAAACTTATGCACCACTAGTCTATGTGAGCTATGAGAGTCTATGTCAAATGAGCTCTAGCGCCATCTTATTTATAATCTTCCAAGTGACCTAACTGGGCCGACTTGTACTTCTGGAGGATAACAATTTAATATAAATTATTGTCTTGAACTGATTTGCCTTCTAGGGTTATTATCCAATGTTTTAGGGTTTCTCTTGCTTCCCGAAATATTATAGTCTCGTCAAAGGTTACACGTAGAGGTTAATACCTGCCACAACTACCATAATATCAACACTCCCTTCTATCTAGGGAGGTATTAAAGGAAATGGTCTTGAGCACAAACATACCATTCAACCAGTAGAATCATCATAGCCACACAAGCTATCTCATGATCACATAAATCAACTCACGAGCACCATAATCACTATTGATATCATCTGATAGCATCAACTGCATCATCTATCGAATCCATACTCCATCTGAGTAATCAAGCATGATGCTGAATAAGTCACTCTCTCCATATAGTGATACAAGGACCATTCTTCTAATCTAGACATATTTCCTAGAAGAATAACTGTTCCAATATATGTTGAAAGCCATGCCATGGGATACAAGGACCATTCTTCTAATCTAGACATACATCCTAGAAGAATGACTGTCCTGGACCATTTTTCCCTCCGACCACTACTACGACCTCAGGAAAAATGTATGTCCTGTACCAATTTCTCCACTCCGGTGACTACTGTGAACTCAGGGAGACAAACCATTCTTCTAATCCTGAACATACGTAATAGAAGAATACTTGTCCATTGTATATCAACAACATGTCAACCTGGACCATTGTCCACAAGGAGAATGTATGTCCACCAACAATCTGGTCTGCCTGGAGCATTCTCCACCTGGAAAATGTCTGTCCATCAACACATTGACTATCCATCTAGCTAGAAATCATCTCCAACACTAGTGGTAGTATCTATGTCAATCAAAACAAAGCCATCCAAAAGAAAACAACTGTGTTTATTCATAGTAGTATACAACTACTATTCGGTAGTACACAACCACTCCTAGTAGCACACAACTACTAACCAGTGACACATAGTCACAACCAATGGAACACATCCACCACAGTAGCATACAACTACTGTCCAAAGACATACAATCTGAGTCCACATCAATCATATCATCTGATATCAACTTGCATAACTATATCAAGATACAAACTGAGTCATCTGGTCCATTCCTCCACTCACATCTGTGAGATCTAGAAGAGAATCTACCCTCGGAAAGTAAAAACATCAACCATAGGATATCTGGACTATTTTTCCCAAGCATAGAAGAATAACTGTCCCCGATTTTTGAGCCTGGACCATTCACCTAACTAATCCATTCCTCCGACACTAATCATAGTGCAACCTGGAGAGAATGAGTTTTCCCTAGGGAATGCATGTCCTTGATTACTGAACCTGGACCATTAACCTAACTAGGGAATTATTTTGGAACCAATCACAGTGAAACCTGGAGAGAATGAGTCTTCCCTAGGAAATGACTGTCCGAACCATTTCCTAATGGAAATGACTATATTTCACCAACCTCCTATAGCAGACCATTCTTTGAAACTGCTCACAACTGTGAGCTTCGAAAGAATGACTGCCCGGAGAGGCGGACCATTCTGCTTGACCACTACTCAGAGTGACTTCCAAGAAGAATGACTATCCTAGACCATTCCCCCACACATGCCACAAGGGGAATCAATGTATATGGTACATCAAAAATCTATCAGACCATTTTCATTACAAAAATGACTGTCCAATCTGGACCATTTTCCGAACCAAAAAATGCTTGTCCGTCGGAAATCTTGGGCCACTTTCCAAACTGGAAGGTGACTTCCCAACCTAGACTATTTTCTGAACTGGAAAATGAATTCCCATAAATCAATAACATATCATTTCTCCCTCCCAACCTGGGAGTCATATCTTCCTTTTCCAATAAGGAATTCATCTCCAAGAGTACCGACTTGTCCCTTAAGTACACAAACTTTTCATCTTAGACAGAGGCTTTCCAAAATATCTGTTATCTCCTCATCTGTGAAGATATACTAGAGAACCACTTCTCCCCTCTGGACTCTATCATGGAGAAAATAATACTTGATCTCAATGTGCTTCGACTTGTCATGGGACACTGGGTTCTGTGAAAGATTCATACAGCTTTGATTATCACAATATATCACGGTCAAATCCAACACATGATCAAACAGTCTAGAAACCAGCTTACAAAGCCACACTACTTTCATACAAGCATCACAATATGCAATATAATATGCTTCTGTAGTGCTTGAGTGCAACATACCTCTGTTTCCTGCTAGCCCATGACATCGTGGAAAAGATCAAACTGAAACATATCCAAGTGGCACTTATTTTGTCATCTGCACTCCCTGCATGTATATCATAACTCAAACGTCTCACAAGGAAAATATCCAGTTGAGTATTCTCCAAATACATTAACGAGACAATCAATTTTTAATACAGGGATGGGTCTACTGGATCAGAGTCTCTTATCTTCTTTAGATCTATTATCATGGGAGTTTTCCATAGATTTGCAATCCATCATCCCAGACTTCTAAGGAATCGTTTCAATACACTTCCTCTGTCATAGGAAGTTTTCACCACGCTTATGTTGTACATGAGAGGATTTGCACCATGTTGCTTGAATCCATACAAGGTATTCTTCTATCTTCATACATGGTCTCTTTATGGTATACCTAAAAACCTTGAGGTTGTTCTATATGCTTCTCCTTCAATTACTCTGTTGAGAAGAACAATCTTTACATCCATCTGATGTAAAATCCAACCCATGGATACTGTAGGAGATATAATGGCTCAGGTAGATGTATGTTTGGTTCCTGGAACAAGATGTCATCATAGTCTTCTCCCTCCTTCTGAGAGAACCTTCTAGCCTTGTATCTCTCAATGCTCAAGTTGTTTTCACAATTTCTCACATACATTGTTCTTCATCACAACTTCCTTCCATTCCTTCTGCTTGACTGCTTCTGGTGGGTTCAAACTAGTTCAATTGGTTGTTCTAAATTTTCTTTCTTTCCTGGAATCTTCATGTTCTTCCTCATGTTACTCTTTAATGTTTGAGTCCATGGATTTTCTATAGATTACATTCCCTTCTTTCTTGAAGGTTCCAACTTTTTTCTTCCACCACAGGAACATAAATGTAGATGGACAACCAAGGATATTCAAGGCTTCTTAGAAGAAGACTTCTTCTAGAGTCAAGTTGAACACATGTTGCTTATCATGGCTACTACTTCCAATGAAGAACATGGACATATAGTTCATGGTATCAATAGATTCTTTAATGGATCATATCGTTGGGGATTAGCGCCTTATGAATCCTAGCTTCATTCTTGAATGAGCAATATGCATGGAATTTTGTGATCAACTCCCTCCATCTAAGAGAGTCCATTCTTCCGTCTGTTGCATCTCTCTTTACTTTCTGCAAAATGTCACAAGCCTATTCTGGTATCCTTTTGATTCCCGACTTTCTTCGAGTATGACTCCTCTGAGTCTCTTTAAGTTTTTTTCTATCTATTTTGATTTCTGCCCATCTGGCATTTGTGTCATCCTTATAAACTTCTTCTATGACCACTTCCACAAGGATTGTTCATCAAACATATTTCACAAGGGTACCTACCCAGAACAAGAACAACAAGAAAAAACAAGAAATATCTATCTAGAAGAGATATTATTTCATCTTGCGAACACGTATAATAAGCATCTATATCAATAGTATTCATATGCAGTCAAGTATTCATTGCACCTAGCAATAATACAACCTTTCAATGACTACTTTCTCAATTTTTAATGTAGCAACTATCACCCTTGATATATACAAATTTGAATATTTAACAATTTAATCAAACCTGGAACCCGAAGCCTCAGTTGCAATGGAGGGTGCACTTGTTCTTCTGAATGCACTGAATCCAAGATTACAGCTTGGACAAGGTCTCTAGTACTTTCCCTGCAAACACACTCATGTTTTTCTAGATGATATAACTTAGATAACATATACAAGTGCATACCTTTGAAACCTTGTATCATTGTCCAGCTTGTCTTCCAATCTGAAACTAGATATCATCTTGACAAGAAGAGATTAGAAACTCAATCAAAAGATTCAATGATTATAATAAGCTAGAAACTCTAAAATTTCAATTTTGACCACAAAAATCAATTTGACCAGAAGTCAACCTTTGACTTTGACTTTGACAAAAAAATTAAACCTTCCGTTTTTGCTAGCCAAGAGTACCAAGAGGTGGGCTAGGCCAGGGCACACTCAAATGTTAAGGAATCATGTCAAATTCTTCACCATAAGTGCTCAAACACAAGGGTTAGGGTTTGTTGTAGCTGCATAATCATAAAACCTAGTTGCAGTTGTAACTGGTGCCACAATGAGCTTAACAAATAATTTGCGCACTACCTTCCATTGGTTAGAATATATTGAAGGTGGTGTGGGCCCATAACCTGTTAGAAATGAAGAGACGTGCTCGATTTTTCATAGACAAAATAACAATATTGTCACCCAACCATAGGTCGAAGCCAACCTCGAGCACCTTAAACTTGAAAGAAATTCATCTCCCTTAATATCTTCCTTTTCCAATAAGGAATTCATCTCCATGAGTATCGACTTGTCCCTTAAGTACACAAACTTTTCATCTTGGACAGAGGCTTTCCAAAATATTTGCTATCTCCTCATCTGTGAAGATATACTGGAGAACCACTTCTCCCCTCTGGACTCTATTATGGAGAAAATAATACTCGATCTCAATATGCTTTGACTTGTCATGGAACACTAGGTTCTATGAAAGATTCATACAGCTTTGATTATCACAATATATCATGGTCAAATCCAACACATGACCAAACAATCTAGAAACAACTTACATAGCCACACTACTTTCGTACAAGCATCACAAGTTGCAATATAATATGATTATGTAGTTCTTGAGTGCAACATACTTCTGTTTCCTGCTAGCCCATGACATCATGGAAAATATCAAACTGAAACATATCCAAGTAGCACTTGTTTTGTCATCTGCACTCCCTGCATGTATATAATAACTCAAACGTCTCACAAGGAAAATATCCGGTTGAGTATTCTCCAAATACATTAATGAGACAATCAATTTTTAATATAGGGACGGGTCTACTCGGTCATAGTCTCTCATCTTCTTCAGATCTATCATCATGGGAGTTTGCCATAGATTTGCAATCCATCATCCCAGACTTTTGAGGAATTGTTTCAATACACTTTCTCTGTCATAGGAAGTTTTCACCACACTTATGATGTACATGAGATGCTTTGCACCATGTTGCTTGAATCCATACAAGGTCTTCTTCTATCTTCATACATGGGTCTCTTTCTGGTATACCTAAAAACATTGAGGTTTTTCTATATGCTTCTCCTTCAATTACTCTGTTGAGAAGAACAATCTTTACATCCATCTGATGTAAATTCTAACCCATGGATACTGCAGGAGATATAATGGCTTAGGTAGATGTATGTCTGGTTACTGGAACAAGCTATCATCATAGTCTTCTCCCTCCTTCTGAGAGAACCTTCTAGCCTTGAGTCTCACCTTGTATCTCTCGATGCTTAAGTATTTTTCACAATTTCTCACATACATTGTTCTTCATCACAACTTCCTTCTATTCTTTCTGCTTGACTGCTTCTGGTGTGTTCAAACTAGTTCAATTGGTTGTTCTAAATTTTCCTTCTTTCCTGGAATCTTCATGTTCTTACTCATGTTTCTCTTTAATGTTTGAGTCCATGGAATCTTCTATAGATTGCATTCCCTTCTTTCATGAAGGCTCCTACTTTTTTCTTCCGCCATAGGAACATAAATGTAGATGGACAACCAAGGATATTCAAGGCTTCTTCGAAGACGACTTCTTCTAGAGTCAAGATGAACACGTGTTGATTATCATGGCTACTACTTTCAATGAAGAACATGGACATATAGTTCATGGTATTAACAGATTCTTCAATGAATCATATCGTTGGGGATTAGCTCCTTCTGAATCCTAGCTTCATTCTTGAATGAGAAATATGCATGGAATTTTATGATCAACTCCCTCCATCTGAGAGAGTCCATTCTTCTGTCTGTTGCATCTCTCGTTACTTTCTGCAAAATGTCACAAGCCTGTTCTGGTTTCCTTTTGATTCTTGACTTTCTTTGAGTATGACTCCTCTGAGTCTCTTTAAGTTTGTTTCTATCTATTTTGATTGCTTCCCATCTGGCAGTTGTGTCATCCTTATAAACTTCTTCTATGACAGTTTCTGCAAGGATTGTTCATCAAACATATTTCGCAAGGGTATCTACCCAGAACAAGAACAACAAGAGAAAACAAGAAATATCTATCTAGAGGAGATATTAGTTCATCTTGCAAACACGTATAATAAGCATCTATATCAATAGTATTCATATGCAGTCAAGTATTCGTTGCACCTAGCAATAATACAACCTTTCAATGACTACTTTCTCAATTTTTAATGTAGCAACTATCACCCTTGATATATACAAATTTGAATATTTAACAATTTAATCAAACCTGGAACCTGAAGCCTCGCTTGCTATGGAGGGTGCACTTGTTCTTCTGAATGCACTAAATCCAATATTACAGCTTGGACAAGGTCTCTAGTACTTTCCCTGCAAACACACTCATGTTTTTCTAGATGATATAACTTAGATAACATATACAAGTGCATACCTTTGAAACCTTGTAGCATCATCCAACTTGTCTTCCAATCTGAAACTAGATACCATCTTGACAAGAAGAGATTAGAAACTCAATCAAAAGATTCAATGATTAGAATAAGATATAAACTCTAAAATTTCAATTTTGACCACAAAATCAATTTGACCAGAAGTCAACCTTTGACTTTGACTTTGACAAAAAATTAAACCTAACATTTTTGCTAGCCGAGAGTACCAAGAGGTGGGCTAGGCCAGGGCACACTCAAATGTTAAGGAATCAGGTCAAATTCTTCACCAGAAGTGCTAAAACACAAGGGTTAGGGTTTGTTGTCGCTAGATAATCATAAAACCTAGTTGCAGTTGTAACTGGTGCCACAATGAGATTAACAAAGAATTTATGCACTACCTTCCAGTGGTTAGAATATATTGAAGGTGGTGTGGGCCCATAACCTGTTAGGAATAAAGAGATGTGCTCGATTTTCCATAGACAATATAGCAATATTGTCACCCAACCATAGGTCGAAGCCACCCCCGAGCACCTTAAACTTGACAGGTAGAATAATTCCAGAAGAAAACCCTTAGAACCAATAACCAAACAAGGTAAGATACTTCTCTCCAAAGCTGGTGCACCAAGCAGAGAGTCCAAACCATAACCAAGGCAGAAAGTCCAAACCATAACCAAAGACCAAAATCCTAGTTGCAGTAGTTGCAGCTGCACTCCAAAACTTGCAGACCACTAGTCTGTGTGAGCTGTGGGAGTGTGTATCAAATGAGTTCTAGCACCCTCTTATTTATAGTCTTTTAAGTGACCTAACTGGGCTGACTTGTACTTCTTGAGGATAATAATTTAATATAAATTATTGTGTTGAACTGACTTGCCTTGTAGGGTTATTATCCAACATTTTAGGGTTTCTCTTGCTTCCTGGAATATTCTAGTCTCGTCAAAGGTTACACGTAGAGGTTAATACCTCCCACAACTACCATAATATCAACACTAATTTCACTAGATCAACTCACTCCTTTTGCTTTCATCAGATATGCTCTGCACTAGCTACTTTTGCTTTCTCCAGATCAACTCTCACTCCTTTAATCAGATATGCTCTACACTCGCTACTTCTGCTTTTGCTAGATCTTCTTTGTGCTCACTACTTTTTCTTTCGCTAGATCAACTGGGCACTCACTCATGCTTTCATCATATCTACTCGATGCTCACTCCTTTTTCTCTCACAAGATCTATTAGTTGGATCATAACATACTTCTTCACTCTCTCATTTTTAAATAATATGCAATCTTTTTTTTTCATAATATATTCTCATATGTTAATATTACATTTCTGCTCTTCACCCCCACACTATTTCACACAATCTTCTTCTCCTTTCATAATTTACTATTAAATCTACATGAAAATTCATATACATTTGAAAATATATAACCTTCATTAAATAAATAATTAATTTCCTTTTTATAATTTACTTTTCAATATACCATGGGAAAAATACCATCGTGGTTTTTTTTTTTAAAGCGTCTATAAATTACCTTTCAAAATCATAAGTTACAATATTAACAGTCATACCAGAGTACTGGTTGGTCTGAATCGCCCAGAAGGGAAACCAATTCAACCAATATAAAAAAAAATGCGTGAGGCACAACTATGTTGTCTATGGAAATTAAAGATGAAATGTCTATGCAAGGCGCCATGCAAGGCCCAAGAATAAGCAAAGAGCAACATAATTAACTAACAAAATATAAAGCACCAAGTCCCGAGCTCCTGATAAACTGAACATTAGCAACTACCACCTATGCTCATGCAGAAAATAAGAATCAGGCCAATGACCAACCTACCCCTTTGTGTCGCTCGAGGTCGTCGCCTCGTTGCTTGATGATGGGGATGCCACTGTAGTCGCAAAAGCACTGGTCGCAGGACCTGGAGAGTGTAAGGAGCCACACAATGTTGTGAGCAGGAATTCCAGCCTGTCCCCTCTCTAGTCCATATTTTGCATTCGAAATCTCAGGTCATCCATATCATTTCTAAATTCAAATACAAGTTTGTGCAAGATCTCCCAAGAGGCAAGGAGGCACGCGCATGAAGCATAGTTTGAGCAAGAATGAGACTGGGTGGAGGTGGGAGGCTCCACCAATGGGACACCGAGGGATGATGGAGGTGATGGATGGGTAGATGACTCAGGCGGAGGAGCTGAAGGGGAAAGGGGTGGTTGTGAGGAAGAAGGTAAGTCTAGGATAATACCTCGGGCGAAACCCAACAAATTTCCATGCCAATCATACTATTCCACGCAACAGGCCCGGGAAGAAGACAGAGGGGGAATGATATGATGGGCAGAAGAGGACAAGGATGAAGCAGGGGTCAAAGAATTGGGTAGCGTACTAATAACAGTAGGAGCATGGTTAGCCATAGACCCATATGTTTGGTGCCAAATGGGGCCTCAATTTGGTTTCCCTCGGAGGCGAGCATGGTCAGTTGAATCAAGGAGCAATAACTAGTCACAGAGAAATGCAATGAGCCTCCAGACCAAAGAAAAATGTAGCGCAAGACTGAAGTGAAATAGTCGATAGTTCCCGACGGATGAGCGGTAGGCCAACATAAAAACCAGAGAAAGACCTCACACAAACTTTGCAGTGATGGGTCGGGTGAAATGATCGTCACCATGACGAAACCAGGAGAGGTGGCACACATGAGCAACAAAGCCAATACACAACAGAGTGAATGCATATTGGAGACATAAGTGGAAGCAATTAAAAAAGGGGGGATGACGTCGCCAATGGGCTTCACATGGCTACAACAGACATGAGACGTGCCACCCATTCATGTGGACACCTAGACCCATATAACACCCCATCCGGGGACCACCGTGGGTTTTAAAACCATGTGCAAATACCCTTTTTGATTTACTTTTATTTTTTAATCCACTTTCACATAACTTCATGTTTAATCCACTTTCATATAACTTCATATTTAATCATTTGACATCAATGACAATAATTTATTCAACATAAATATATATATACAACTCACACCTTACACTACAATCCATGTAACTATGGTTAAGTTAAATTGAAAAGATGTTTAGAAATAAAATTAATAAAAAAAACCCTCCATTGATGTGACTAGAAATAAAAGTACTTTTGGATATATGAATTACTTTTAATACTCATATAATAAATAATGATGTTGTACTTTTTGAATATAACCCATGTTATGAACCACACATTCATTTTTGAATTGAATAATATAAAGTGTGACTAATTAAAAAATGGAATAATGAGTTTTATTCACAAAGTCAAACTAATATATGAATACATAGCCATGCTATAAATCATGTATTCATATGTTAGTTAAACCGATATATTAATATGTGAGAACATATTCATATATTAGTAAACTAATATATAAATATATGGGTTATATTCACAAAGTCAAACTAATATATGAATATTTATTTTTTTCTAATTTTAAGGTTACGGCCAAGCAAAACACCAAATTGGTGAATGAGACCCCCTTGTTTGTGGGACAATGGAACCCCCTCTACACAACGATTTGACTGCTAAAGTTTACAGAGGTATACAGACTCTACCCCCCTGTGTATTTGAACTCGTGATATCTTAAGAGAAAACACATGTTCTAAACCATTAGGCCCACTCTAACATGTTCTAAAATGTATCCATGTTATGAATCACGAATTTGTATATTAGTTTAAACTAATATATGAATACATATTCATAACATGAATACTTTTTTTTTAATTAGATGAATATGTGGTTGATAACATGGTGTTAAATTTTTGAGTAGCAGCAAAATATATTCTTATTGTATTGTAATTATTCATGTCGGCCCTATTGCGCCTTTGTAAAGTGTCAAATGTATTTTATAAAGTGTCGCTTGTCAAGTTGACCCTTTTGCACCAAAGTAAAAAGGTCAAATGTAATTTATAAAGTGTATTTTGTAAGGTCGACCCTATTATGCCTTAGTGAAAGTGTCAGGTCGGCCCAAACCTAATTTTAGGTTGGCCAACTACTATTTATAAGAGAGGCCAATGCCTCATTCGGAGAACACACAACACAAGCTCTCAAGTGCAAGAGAAAAGTGTGCAAGTCTTAGAGGGAGTTGCTACTATAGCTAGGAGGTGATTTTGTGGAGGATCTTGGTCTATCTCTTGGGTATATCTTGGTTATGTGGTGTGCTACTCTTCCCTAGTCAAGGGTTGGAGAAGGATCTTCTGCCTTGTTAGTTCTATCTTGGAGAGAGACATTGTTCTTGGTTGTTGAATCTATATTGAGGAAGTTTTGCTGGGTTTTTCCCCTAGAGGGTTTTCCCAGGGTAAATCTTGTGTATGTTGTGGATGTTATTCTTTCAGTGATCCTTTGTATGCAGTTATCGTGGTAATTGTTTAAAAGTTCAAGACCATTACTCTAATTAACTGCTTGAGATGAAAATTCAACACATGGGTTATATTCAAACCACGTTTTCATATATTAGTTTAACTAATATTAATAATACTACACATTTATATATTGGTAAACTAATATATGAATACATGTGTTATATTCACAAAGTCAAATTAATATATGAATATGTGTCCACATAATGAATAATGTATATGGATATATGAACACATATTCATATATCAATAAACTAATATATAAATACATAGGTTATATTCACAAAGTCAAACTTATATATGAATATGTCTCCATATTATGAATCACACATTCATATATTATTCAAACTAATATATGGATACTTGGGAACCACATATTCATATATTAGTTAAACCAATATATGAGTGTGTGGTTTCCATGTATTAATATATGAATAAGTGGATGCATATTCATATATTAGTTTGACTTCTGGAAGTAAACTATGTATGGAGTTTTTGAAACGTCCAACGTTTCGAGTGGACACTCCACCCATCATCAAGGAATATTGAAGCAACGATGTTTGAGAAGAGTGTTAAGATAATTTTATAAAGGCAAAGGATGATTATTAGTCATTATGAATTAGCCATTGTTAATTAAAATAATAATAATAATAATGTATAAAAAGAAGATTAAAAGAAAATTAAAAGAAGGGGATGTTATGTCTAAAGAGGGGTTGATAAGATGATTGAAAATACATTTAAAAGGGGGGGTATTAAAAGTAGTGGGGATGAGATTGAAATATGATTGAATTTAATAATCCATAAATTAGTTAAATGATTAAAATAAGATGGTTACAAATTGGAAAGTGGACAATTATTAGCCCTTTTGAATTAAAATAATAGCCGATGTGATAATGTATTAATTTTTTTTTTTATAAGGGGGATGATAAGATTAAAAAGGGGAAGAAAAGATGCTTAAAAATATTTAAAGGATGATTAAAAGTAAAGGGGGCGGGGTTAATGTAGAAATGGATTCAATAATCATAAATTAATTAAATGATTAAAAATAAGAGGGGGGAGGACCTTTATTTAGAGAATATAATATACGAGATACAAATGATAAGAGGCTACAAGGGAGGGAAACTGATGAGGAGATGGGGAATGTTAGAGGACGAAGGAAAACAAATTAGGTTTGTTGATGAAGGTGATGAATGCTAGGTTTACATGATTGGCTGAGTTTATACCCATCATCACTATTAATTTTTTTTGGATGTTTTTCAATTTCTAGAGCTTCGTGAATGATGCGAGAAGAGTAATAGGGTGACGAGGCTAGGATTTTGGTTTGGTCAAAACAAATTAAATGTTTAAATTTGAAGGCGTGTTCAACAATAGTTGATTTGGAGATTCGATTGTGGTTTGTGTTAGCTATGTTCTCTTTTAGATGTGCATTGAAGGATATGCTAGTTTGGCCAATGTAAGATTTGTCACAGGAGTAGGGAAATTGGTAATCTCCTGGGCTGAGCATTGGGTCAGGTTTATCCTTGGCGGATTTGAAGTATTGTTGGAGGGTCTTGAAGGGATTGAAAATGGTTTTGATATTCTTTTTAGCGAGAATTTTGGATATGTGATCAATAGTGCCTTGGATGTATGTAAGAGAAATGAGATAAAGGGGAGGGGAAGGGGATGATGATTTGTTTGATTTTTGTTTGAGGGTTGAGAAAAAGGTTTTATTAATTTGAGAGCTGGAGTAACCATTGGACACAAGGGCCTTGGTTAGGTGGGATTTTTCCTTCTCAAGAAACCGGGGATCAGAGATTCAGATGGCTCAAGTAACTAGAGTTTTTAGGACAACGGATTTTTGGGTAGGATGATGATGGGATTGGGTGTAGAGGTATATATTTGTGTGAGTTTTTTTATGATAAAATTAGTGGGTGAGAGATCCATTAGGGAGGAAAGAGATTAAAACATCAAAGAAGGGAAGAGAATTGTCCTTTTCCATTTCCATAGTGAATTGGATATGGGGGAAAGGATATTATGATGGTTGAAAAATGAAGTTGGCACTGAAAGGCCATGAGGCCTAACAACGAAAGAATCATCAACAAACCTGAACCAACATTTATATTTGAGATGTAAACTATTTAAGGTTGTGGTTTCAAAATGTTCCATGAAAATGTTTGGAGTGTCCACTCAAAACATTGGACGTTTCAAAAACTCCATACATAGTTTATTTCCATAAATCTAAATCAACATTATGAGGAACTGTGAAAACCTACAGACTATCATTTTTTTTAATCGGAACATAAAATATTTTATTATATCATAATAAAGAGTTGTAGCTTGGCTAATAATATATACATAATACTTTCTAGTGTTTCTCAAGACAAAATAAGCAGTTCTTTACTATTATGAAAATAAGTTTACAACAAACTATATGATATACATTCTAAGTTTTCCTTCAAGTAGCATGTTTGACAAAAACACCTGGAATCTTATTGACACTAAAAAACATAGTAATTAACATAACACATGGTTATTGTTTTCTTCTTCCTAGCCAATGTCTAAGGGGGGAGATTTCTATTATTCATTCCATCGGTTCCTTCAATTGATGATTTGTTTCATATTCTCTAAGATCAACCTAGGATTAATGGTTTGATATCCTATTGTTTGAGGATGTGGATAAATAGTCATTTCAAATATTTAGAGCCATATTACGCAACATATTACAATTTGCTTCATTTTATTTTGATGGAATAGTAAACTCAAAACTTTTGCATGCTAAGAGACACAATGGTGCTCATTTTTGTGCACTTTTATTGTCACTAAGAACAACAAGCTCCTATTTGTCGGGCCTTGGAATTTTCATCCTTTTTACATCCTCTTTCCCTATTTTTAATCCATTCTTCCTTACCCACAACCTTGTATTAATGCTTATTAATCCATTTAATGCTTATAGGCGATATTTAGAACCGAGGTGTTTTCCATTGCATTTATTTATTATTTATTATTTCATATGAATTATGGTTAAATATTAGATAAATAACATATCTTGCATTTATCTTTGAAAAATGGTTTAGTTTGTGATCATTGCAGAACCAATTGTCACTGTTGTTACTCCTACAACTGAATATTTGTGATGTGAGTACTTCATATTTTTTGTATGAGGATTTATTGAGTCGAAATATTCTTATCCTCAAAATATCTCAACAACCCAGATCATACTTTTTGAGAAATTAAGTTTTTACGATTTGTTGTTACTCCTGGTCGTTGTTACTCCTATTTGTTGTTACTCCTACGTTGTCATTGTTGTTACTCACACAATCAAATATCATGATGTGGGAACTTGGTATTTATTGTACGAGGATTTATTGAGTCAAAATATGCTTATCCTCAAAATATCTCAACAACCCAAATTGTACTTTTTGAGAAATTAAGTTTTTATGATTTGTTGTTACTCTTGTTTGTTGTTACTCGCAGTAACAACATTGTTGAAACCCCATGTATGAATTTGCAAATCCAAAAAAATCCAACTTTAAACAACAAGACCTGCCATGGATTTGGACCAACAACAACCATTTTGGATATAGAAAGAATCTTGGAATCATTAACAAGATTAATTTGAGTGGTTAACCGAGAATCTTGGAATTATTGGGAAAAAAATCATGGAGATATTTATTTTTTGCTAATTGTTAGCAAAATATCTTGGAGTTATTTATTATTTTCCAAGTGTTATCAAAATATCTTGGACTTTATTTATTAATTTCTAATTGTTAGCAAGAATCATGGAAACTATTCGTTATTTAGAAAATTGTTGCAACCAATATGGGTTTCTTAAATCCATAAGTGGGTTTATTTAGATATTTGTTATTCCTAGTTTCCATTAAATTTATGTATAAAAGAGAGCATTCTCTGTATTGTTCGAGGATGACACTTAGAGTAATGTTCGAATGACAATGGATTAATTCAGTGAGTTTCTATTTTAATTGTAGTTTTATAATTTCCGTAGTGTGTGATTTAATTAATTCATTTGATTTATTTCCTTTGCATATTTGTAGTAGATCGATTTCTTTTAATTATCTTAATTAATTTAATTGTTTTATATTGATATAAAGTGTCGTGTAATTTAGATAACTTCTTTGATTTTTTGTTTCGTAATTTAATTATGTATTCACATAGGATTTATTTTATTTAATTCCATAATTAGTTTCTTGATTCAATTTGTTCATGTAATTAGATTCCTTGTGCGAGGTTGTGTTTATATATATTTATGAAATTAAGTATTCATGCCATATTTCATTTGTTTATTTATTTCTAATAAATGCATTTCAGATTGGGCTGCATTCTTTTATGCCATTGAATGACTGTGCTTAATGTGATGACTATATTTGTTGGGATAGGTAATGACATGGATAATCTTGACAAGAATTAGACTCTTATTTCAAGGACTTAGTTAATTTCTTTTCCAGAAAGTAGTTAATCAATTTCCCTTCAACGTGTGTGATTTATTTTCAGCAAGTGTGACATTTCATTTTGAGGAAAAGTGTGCTTTTAATCCATGTAAGTGTGGTATTTACTTTTCTACAAAAGTGTTCTTTAAATTCCTGCAAGTATGGATTTCTGTAGAACCTTGCTAGAGCTTGATAATTTTCTATACCCTGACTCAAAAATTAATCATTGATACTATGACTACAACAAATAGAAAGAATAATTGTTCCTATATATACAATGTATGATAGTTCACAAGTTCCAAGAAAACCCCAGATTGATAATTAAATGCACACTCTTTTTAGTTGTCTTTCTAAGAAATTAGAAAGGTAATTAAAAAAACCCAACACTATTAAACTGAATTATTTCTTCCTTCCTTCTCATAATTCTCCTGAATTCTAGAATGTATTTTTTCTCCATGAGAGATATCTCTGCTATCTGATCTAGAAAAGACATGGTAGGTCCATAGAAGAGGTCTCTGCCCAACATAATAGAGAAGGAGCCACTAGGAACCTTGCATTCACTTTGAGACTTGAAGACAAAATAAAAACCAAAGCCCAATCTTTCCCCTTGATGTGCTTGGATGAAGGAAAACCAGGGAATGTATAAACAAAGAAGGAGAACCAAATAAAAAATAAAATGAAACCCATAATTCAGAGAAAAATTCCCACAATAAGAGAAATACATGCCTTCACCATAAGCTAGACCTACTACCTTCATCACTTTACTATGAAGAATTCCCCCATTTGAAAATTTATAACCAGAACTGACATATAGCCCAGCTGCAGATTTAAAACTTACTAAGGGGTCATCCACCTCCAATTCCAAACCACATTTGCACCCAATTCCAAAGCTCTCACTCTCCATTATTCCAACAAGCCATTGATTTTTTGAGCCAAGGCATTCAAGAACTGGAGCGTTGTTAATTGTTTACATGCCATGAAGGCTGAGGGATATCCTCAGTACCCCCACGATGATGTGGATGATTTGATGTGATAACTATTGGTTCATGAGAAATTTTAATGATGATTGATGAACCACACCATTTTTACCTTAGGGGATAATACAATTAAAATGCCCCCCATTTTTCATACAATCACCCATACTTATTTCAGTGGCTTTGTTAGCCCATACATATTTTTTCAGGCCAAGAATTGGGAAGGAATGATAACTCCACACTTGATGATATCCGCATTAGTATTATAGGTAAATATATACAATAGTATATGACTCTTGGTATTCCCAAACGAGTGACCATTCTTATCACCTACGACTCTTCATATTTACATACATTTACAAGTAACATAACCACAAAGGATTATGTGTCCAACATTACCCCATTTAATCCAAAGGGGCATGTGTGAGTCCAAGCATCATTCTGAACTTCTCAAAATTTTCTCTTCCAAGTGCTTTGGTGAAGATGTCTGCAATTTGCTCATTTGTGGAGCAATGTCTTAAGAGAATAGTCTTGGACTCTACATGGTATCGAATCAAGTGATATTTTTTATTGATGTGATTGGTTTGATCATGGAATATGGGATTCTTGGACAACTTGATTGGAGAGGTATTGTCAACTAGAAGAGGAGTGGAACTTACTTGTTTCTCCTGCATATCTTCAAGTATTTTCCTGAGCCACACAATATCCTTTGTCGCTTCTGTAGTTGCCACATATCATGCCTATGTTGTGGAATCTACTAGGATTGATTGTTTGTGTAATCTCTAGGAGACAACTGCTGATCCAATACCCATGAGATAACCCGAAGTTGACACTCCATTTTCCTTATCCCCATCAAAGTCTGAATAGAAATATCCAATCAGGTTGAATTCATATAACTTAGAGTACTTGAGTTCCTTTCAAGTATTTCAGAACTCTTTTTGTAGTAGACCAATGTCCTTCACAAGGCTTTTGCATGAACCTAGAAAGAATCCCAACAACAAATTAAATGTTTGCTCTAGTGGTAGTAAGATGGATGACACTTCCCATAAGCTGTCTATACTTGGTTGCATCCTCAAATTCATTCCCTTTTTTTGATGTGAGCTTCAAGTTATGTTCCATTGGAGTAGAAATAAGATTGCATTAAGTCATGCCAAACTTGTTCAACAGTTCTCTAATGTACTTCTTCTGGGATATGAATATGTACTTTGGATTTTGAATCACTTCAATGCCCAAATAGTAGTGAAGATGTCCCAAATATGTCATCTCGAAGCCTTTATTCAATTCTTTCTTTATGGATGCAATGAAATTATCATTTTCTCCTATTATGAATACATCATATACATATTGTACAATATATGCAACAGTTTTTCTAACTTTCTTGACAAACAAAGTTGCATCGTCAAGATTGAAATGCTTGAAATTTAATTTTAGAAGATGCTTGGTTAATTTTTCATACCATGCTTGTAGTGATTGTTTCAAGCCACACACGGATTTGATGAGCTTGCTTACCTTATGTTCTTTTCCATTTACAACAAATCCTTTTGGTTGAGACATTTACAACAAAGCCTTCTGGTTGAGACATGAACACATTCTCCTTCAACTCTCCATTCGAGAAAGCATTATTCACATACATTTGATGAATTTTATATCCATTTTGTGCTACCATGGAAAATAGAGTGTGGATGGTATCCCATTTTGATTTGGGGGAAAAAGTATCCTCATAATAAATACCTTCTTTCTGTGAAAATCCTTTCTCCACAAGCCTTTCTTTGTTCTTTTCAAGTGAGCCATCTGATCTATACTTGTTCTTGTCAAGTAGGCCATCTGATCTATACTTGTTCTTGAATACCTACTTGCAACCAATCAGTTTGGTTCCATATGGAGGGTCCACCAACTTTCATGTACCATTATTGATGAGAGAATCATATTCCTTTTGCATGGATTCTTTCCATTCATCATGAGAAGTGGCTTCTTTAAAGGAATTCGGTTCATGGTTAGTAGATAAATTCAACTCATAATCATATGAAACATCCATATATTCTACATCACTTGAGTTTGAATCATCTACAATACTTCCATATAGTTTTGAGGACAATCTGGTTCTTGTCTTTCCGATCTCATTAGGATGAACACTTTCAAGTGTTTTTGTGAGCCATTTTGGTGGACCTTTCTGAGATGGTGTAGGTTTCTCGACTGATTGAGATGGTGTTGAGTTGTCATCAAGCATCATATTTTCAATCTTCTCGATCACAACACCCAATTGAACTTCAAGTTATGATGAAGTGGAAGGAACTTATTCATCTGGGGGAGATGGTGCTACATAAGGATATTACAAAGATTGACCCAATATAGGGATCCCCCCTTCAATATGTGGAATCTCATCATCAAATTCATGATATGTATTTACATGAGTAAATTTTTCCATATGATCTAGATACCTCTCAACAATTTTGTCTTTCTTGGTGGATTAAAGAAAGATCACATCTCTGGAAAGGATGAAGTTTTTGTTTGTCTCATCATAAAGACGGTACCCCCTAGTGTTATTTTAGTACCCTAAGAAGATGCACTTCTGACTCCTCACATAAAAATTGCTTCTTTTCTCCTTAGGAATCAAGGCATAACAGGTGGAACCAAAGACCCTGAGATGCCTCACTGAAGGAATGTGGCCATACCACATTTCATTAGGAGTCTTGTTTTTAATAGCATCATACAAACACCTATTTTTGACATAAACTACACATAGAATTGCATCAACCCAAAACATCAATTTAACATTCTTGAAAAACATCATGGAACGAACCATATTTAGGAGTTTCCTATTTATTCATTCAATTACACCGTTTTGTTGAGGATTGTATGGAATTGTTGTTTGATGTTTGATCCCATGTTGGAGAAGGTAGCTTTCAAATTCATTAGAAGTATATTCTTTTCCATTATCAATGCAAAGAGTGCCGATACGAGACTGAGCTTCATTTTGAATCCATACAGGAGAATTTTTAAAAGTTTCAAAAGCTTGTGATTTTTCTTTCAACAAGTACACCCAACACATTCTGGTGTAATCATCAATAAAGGGCATTATAAAAAAATTTCTTCCACATCCACGTCCTCTTCTGCTGCTTTCTCCTCTGTAAGAATCATGTTCTTTACTCTTGTCTTTCTGAGCAAGGTAAACAATTTCACCAATTGAAGGAGATGGTTTCTTTCCAAAGGATTTCTTATGATCTGCAAATTTATTTACCAATTTTTGAAATGTCATGGATTTCATATAATTACTTGCTTGCAACGATTGAAGGTAGTTAGAATATGTAGGGTATTTTGGTGATACTTCACACACACTTAAGATTTATTTTTCCTAAGGTTTTCCCTATGTTTATTAGTCATTCTCCTATAGTTTAGGGAGAATATTCCTCTAGGAGAATATTCTCTTCAGTTCACACTTCAGTTTGATTAGTTGAGTGGAGTCTAGATGCTACATTGGGATCATCACCATCTAATGTGCATTGTCCTTAGGATTATCACTAGACTAGCACATTTGATTCAGATTATTTTCGGCACGAAATTAGAGCGGAGATATAATAAAGAAATGCACAGAGATGTTGCAGATATTCAATAATATAACAAAAATGTATCAGAGATGCAACCATAAATACAGATATACAGTAATACACGATTTCTATTAATCAGAGACATGTACAGAAAAATGTAAAAATACAGAGTGAAAGACTCGCTAGAATGGTGGCAGCTTATCTCTGAGAAGAGATGTGACGGCTACTCGCATTCGCAAGAAGATGATTACAACGAGGCTCTGAAGGCCTTTTTTACAATAAACGGGAATGCCAAAAGTCCTAGACATCCAAAAACCTAACCCTAGGAGATGAAGCGCCAAAAGTCATGTGGGCCCCGTTTGGGTAAGTGAGTACATCAACTTCCCGGAGTCGTAACTTTTGCATACGATCTCCGTTTTAGGCGTGTGATAGCTCGTTGGAAAGGTATCGTCGAAGAGATTCATTTTAGGGGCTCAATTATGCCTTCAACTATCATTGAGAACCTTGATCTAGAAAAACCTTCATTTGGACCCTCAAAATGGCCCCGGAAGTTAAAACCTGCTAAAAATAGTAAATCGCCAAAATTGCCAGAAAACTGTTTTGAGCCATTTGGAAAAGGTGGGTGGCCACCGATATCCACCTGTATCAATCCTCCCTCCTTAGGAAGAAATGCTCTCCATTGCATTGATTTCCCGGGGGAGAGGGGAAAGCGATTGCTGAATCTAGATCTTGGTGATCTGCTTGCCTTGCTGGAGAAGTGGCGTTGCTTAGCTTGTTGAAGGCTGTCACGAATCTTTGGCTGGAAGGTTTGGACCTTTTTAACCAGTCTGACTATTTTAGATGACTGTGTGCAGAAGAAATCTTTGTGCTTCGTTGCAACCTTGTCGACCTGCTTCTGTTGGATAGAAGGTGCTTGGGCCGAAGTTGTGGTGGTTGCAATATCCTTTTGTTCCCCTTTTGAATAGATTGTGGAGAAGATGAATTTTGTAGTATGAGATACTACCTTGCAGCACTGTTTAGGTGGGGCAGTAGTTGGAACTACCTCTGGTATCCTGTAGAGATGATCCCCCAGAGTAATAATGACACTACGAGGTCGAGACTCATAGATAGCATGGCGTTTCCACATATATGGCTGGCCCAAGAGAACATCACAGACATCCAGTGGGGCAACATCACATAATACCTCATCCTTGAAGGGTTGGATGCCG
>ML789274.1:173428-183428 GCA_009831015.1 Picea engelmannii
AAACCTAACCCTAGGAGATGAAGTGCCAAAAGTCATGTGGGCCCCGTTTGGGTAAGTGAGTACATCAACTTCCCGGGGTCGTAACTTTTGCATACGATCTCCGTTTTAGGCGTGTGATAGCTCGTTGGAAAGGTATCGTCGAGAAGATTAATTTTGGGGAATAAATTATTCCTTTAGATATCGTTTAGAACCTCGATCTCTAAAAACCTTGATTTGGACCCTCAAAATGGCCCCGAAAGTTAAAACCTGCTAAAAATAGTAAATTGCCAAAATTGCCAGAAAACTATTTTGAGCCATTTGGAAAAGGTGGGTGGCCACCGATATCCAACTGGATCAATCCTCACTCCTTAGGAAGCAATGGTCTCCATTGCATTGATTTCCCGGGGGAGAGGGGAAAGCGATTGCTGAATCTAGATCTTCGTGATCTGCTTGCCTTGCTAGAGAAGTGGCATTGCTTAGCTTGTTGAAGGCTGTCACGAACCTTTGGCTGGAAGGTTTGGACCTTTTTAACCAGTCTGACTATTTTAGATGACTGTGTGCAGAATAAATATTTTTGCTTCGTTGCAACCTTGTCGACCTACTTCTGTTGGATAGAAGGTGCTTGGGCCGAAGCTGTGGTTGTGGATAGAAGGTGTGGTGTCCTTCTTTGTCTTCCCGTGACCCTTCTTTTCCTCCGGCTTAGACTGGTTTTCGGGAAGTTTTTTGTTAGGGATGTCTTTGTCATACTTTGGTTGTTGGGGATTTGGAGACCCGAACTCCCATTTGTTCTGGTGCTTAAATTTCTGTTCGATTTTAACAGCATATCGATAGGCAACACCGAGTGATGAGATGTCCAGAAAATCCATTTCAGTTTGGATGTATCTGTGTAGAGCCCCACGGTATTTCAGAACCAAATGTCGTTCAGAGTCTTTGATACCCAGCTTGTTGTGAAATGTATGGAAGCAATTGGTGAACTCCGAAACTGATTAGCCCCTCTCTTGCTGCAGTGTGGTCCATCTCATGTACTGGTCCTCATAGTTGCCAACAGGGTAATATTGTTCATTTACCGCATCCACAAAAAAATCCCAAGTGGGATCAGCCCCATATATTCCAGACTCCTCTGTGGAACTTTGCTCCCAGTAAGTTTCCCACCAATGTTTGACATGAGGGAGAGCTTTAAGGAGTGCGAAGGTGATATTTTCTTTGTCGGAAAAATTGTGAACAGATAAATAACCTTCTAGCAGAGTTAACCATTTATCTAGGGCATCTGCATCTATTTGACCTTCAAATACGAGAATATCAAAATTAACCTGTACCTTGAAAGGCGAGGTGCCTCCAAATTGGCTGCTTGATGAAGATGCGCCTGATGCTATCGAGAGGCGTTGAAGGATGTGGGAAAAATTATCCATCATTTCGTCCCTCTGTCACATGAGAGCTTGCTCAAGCAACAGACTGATAGGATCGTCTGCTCCGTCGTTTTTCTTTTTTTCCGCCATTGAGGGTTTCTTGGGTGTGCGAGAGTGATTGTCTTCAAGAGAGACAAGATCGAGACCCAACTTTATATACTCGGACCTTGTCGGGGACATGCACTGAAAAAAACGATCAAGAGCAGCCTGCTCTGATACCACTGATCCAGATTATTTTCGGCACGAAATTAGAGCGGAGATATAATAAAGAAATGCACAAAGATGTTGCAGATATTCAATAATATAACAAAAATGTATCAGAGATGCAACCATAAACACAGATATACAGTAATACATGATTTCTATTAATCAGAGACATGTACAGAGACTGTAAAAATACAGAGTGAAAGACTTGCTAGAATGGTGGCAGCTTATCTCTGAGAAGAGATGTGACGGCTACTCGCATTCGCAAGAAGATGATTACAATGAGGCTCTGAAGGCCATTTTTACAATAAACGGGAATGCCAAAAGTCCTAGACATCCAAAAACCTAACCCTAGGAGATGAAGCGCCAAAAGTCATGTGGGCCCCGTTTGGGTAAGTGAGTACATCAACTTCCCGGGGTCGTAACTTTTGCATACGATCTTCGTTTTAGGCGTGTGATAGCTCGTTGGAAAGGTATCATCGATGAGATTCATTTTGGGGGATCAATTATTCCTTCAGCTATCATTGAGAACCTATATCTCGAAAAACCTTCATTTGGACCCTCAAAATGGCCCCGGAAGTTAAAACCTGCTAAAAATAGTAAATTGCCAAAATTGCCAGAAAACTGTTTTGAGCCATTTGGAAAAGGTGGGTGGCCACCGATATCCACTTGGATCAACATTACTCATGATTCCCTGATCTCCTCCTCACTTCACTATGTTTCAGTCAGTTAACTAAATACTGAGAGACTAGTTAACTCAGACTAGGTGGCAGTTCACTTCCGTAACTTCCTGAGAGACTAGACTAGGTGGAAGTTTACTCCCATAACTAATGGTGTGTGTCCAGATCACTCTAGACCACCACTATGGCACATTGGATTCTCTTCCAGTGTGCATTATTTTATTTATACAGAGTATATCATGTGTAAATTATCATTCATTCATTTGGTTAATGAGAATTCTTCCATTCTTTCTCTCCTACTCCTCTTTTCTCATATTTTCCATTCGACAACATAGGTATTCCAACAGAAGATGAATACCTTCAGTAGCCACTCACATAACCATAACGAATATCAACAAACCGATGTTTTCACGTGGTAAAATCCCTATGGGGAAACATCCACGGCCCCAGCCAACGCAACCACTTGGAGCAGTTTATTAATGCAAAAGAAAAAGATTACAGAGAGATTTTACAAGAGAGTTTCTCACAATCGATCATCGGAAAATGACCCTCCATGATCTTTAAATAGAGATCATGGACCAATCGGGTGTTAAGACATGGATCAATGGCCGTTAATATCGAGGAGAGTATGAACCATCAGATCACTCTATGTCAGGAACATATCGTGACCGTCGGATTTCCTAACTACAAATGCATACTAAAGAAACACACTAGGAAATACACTTTTACCTAATGACACATTAGACCAAGTAGATATTAACTAACTCCTAAGTGTCTAAATATCCTGACATCCCCCCTTAAGAACAACTTGGGATAGGATTGAAGGATTTACAATAGTGACACAATAGGAGAAGGAAGGAGGCATTAGATCCTATCCCCCCTTAATGACAACTTCATGAACTCCTAACATAGATCAAAGTTTGGAAAAATTTGCTTCTGTAAGAGACTTTGTGAAAATGTCTGCAACTTGATCTTCTGTAGGGAAAAAGAGCACTTCAATAACTTGAACATGAATGAGCTTTTTGATGAAGTGCATGTGTATCTCAATGTGTTTTCTACGCTGATGTTGAACTGGGTATTTGGTGAGCTTGATGGTACTCTAATTGTCACACCAAAGGCTGGTCAGATGCTGCTGCTGGAATCCAAACTCTGAAAGGATCTATCGAAGCCACAAGGCTTCCTGACTTGCATTTACCATTTCTCAGTACTCTACTTTTGCTGAAGAAAGTGTAATAGACTGTTGTTTCTTACAGGCCCAAGTGACAGGTCCTGAATCAAGGCTGAAAACATAACCTACAGTAGAATTCCGATCACCAGGGTCGTCGGCCCAATCTAAATTAGTGAAACCAACCAATAAAGAAGTCCCCCCTGAAATGTAATGTATCCCAAACTGAAATGTACCACGGACATAGCAAAGTATCCTTTTAGCTTCTTTCCAATGGCTTTCATGGGGTGTTTGCATATACTGGGCAACAAGACCAAGAAAGAAAGAAATATCAGGATGAGTATGAGTCAAGTATAAGAGGCTACCAACTAACTAATGGTACATGGTGGCATCAACTTCGAGAGAAGTACATGTGGCAGTAAGATTGACTCCAGACTGGAAGGGAGAAGGGGTTGGTTTACAATCATCCATGTGAAAGCGATGAAGAAGGTCACAAGAATACTTAGATTAGGAAAGAAAAATTCCTTCATTGGTTTGAAAAACTTGCAGGCCAAGGAAATAGTGCAAAAAGCCTAAGTCTGTCATTTCAAATTTCTTCTTAAGGCTGGTTTTCACATGGTTTAAAAGTTTTGAGTCGCTACCAGTAAGGATAAGGTCATCAACATAAAGGATAAGGATTATGAGATGTCTTTCTACTTTCTTGGTATAGACATTAGGATCAGAATGGCATCTAGAGAATCCAGTGGCAATAAGAAAGCTGTGAGGCAACAAGTGAAAGAACAAGGCAGATGGAATTAATTTTGGCTACAGGGGCAAAGGTTTAATTATAGTCAATTCCTTCAACTTGGGAAAATCCTTTGGAAACTAACTGAGCCTTGTGTCTTTCAACACTCCCATCTGATGCATACTTAGTTATGTAGACCCATTTACATCTGACAAGTTTTCTTCCTTTTGGAAGAGGTGCAAGATCCCAAGTATCATTTTCCATTAAAGAACGATACTCTTCATTCATTGTTGTATCCCAATCTGGATGACTTGAAGCTTCTGCAAATGTCTCTGGATCATGAGTTTCTGAAACTTGAGCCAAAAGAGAAGAGGCTCGTTGGAACTGTGAATGTGTTCGACGCTGATATGAAGGATCATCGACAAGATCACCAACTGCTTCTCGTGTTGAACGAACCCATCTAGGAAGTGGTGGAGCTGGTGCTGGTTCAGGTTCAAAGGACTCATCTAGAGGAAGGTGAGCAGGAGGAGGTGGATTTTCATCCTCACTGTCATCATCTGAAGAAGAAACCAGAACAGAAGAATTCACAAATGCCAAAGATGGCTCGCAGGCCGAAGAAGGCACAACCGTCAAATTAGGCTCGTAGGCCAAAGAAGGAACAAACGTCGAATTAGGCTCGTAGGCCAAGATATTTTCATCAAATTTAACATCTCTTCTAATAATAATTTCATTACAATGTGGTTGAAGAAGTCTGTAACCGTTGACATCTTCAGAATAACCAACAAATATACACTTCTCACTTTTAGGCTGCAATGCTTTCCTTTTCTCATAAGGAATGTGAGCCCATGCTATACTGCCAAATACATAGAAGTGACTTACATCTAGTTTAAGTTTAGTCCAAGCTTCTTTCGGTGTTATATTTTTAAGAGCCTTTGTGGTAGTGTGATTTACTATGTAATTTTCACAGTTGATTACTTCCGCCCAACACTTTAGACTTAATCCCTTAGATTGGATCATACAATTATCCATTTCTTTTAATGCACGGTTCTTTCTCTTAGCAACACCATTTTGTTGTGGTGTATATGGAACAATGTGTTGCATTTGGATGCCATGTGTAGTGCAGTAACTTGTAAAATTAATGTTCACATATTTGCCTCCATTATCTGTTCTTAACCTTTGAATTTGATGTCTAGATTGCTTTTCTACAAGGGCCTTGTAGGCCAAAAACTTGTCAAAAGCTTCGCTCTTAAGTTTTAAGAAGTAAACCCAAGTACGTCTGGAAAAGTTGTCAATGAAAGTTAAGAAATACTTGCACCCAAAAAAAGAAGGAGAATAAAGTGGACCACACGAATCACTATGAACAAGTTGCAAAGGGCTCGAGGCGTGCCAAGAGGCACGTTTGTCAAAACTGTTTCGATGATGTTTGCCAAGAACACAACCGACACAAACACCATCGCTGCATGAAACAAGAGGAAGACCAGTCACCATCTGTTGATTACATAGTTGCTTCAATGAACGATAGTTTATATGACCAAACTGATGATGCCAAAGTTTGCTCAAGTCATTGCTATGAACAACGAAAAATGATGAAAAAGATGATGACCCAAAGTTGTCAAACTTGTACAACCTAGTAATATCATCAACAATTCCAGTTGCAAGAATATGCTTAGGATCTTTTAGATCCTTGATTACAACTTGGTGAGGTGAAAAATCTATGATTTTACCTTCACCTGAATGAATGATTTGATATACTGATAGAAGGTTACAAGAAAGACTTGGAACACATAATACATCATTGAAATGACCATTTTCTACTTGAACTATTCCAGATCCTTCAACACTGAGAGATCTATCATCACCAACAAATATTTTCTTGGTGTTACATTCATTTAGAGCAGATAATATGTCTCTATCCTTAGCCATATGATAAGATGCTCCAGAATCAATAAGCCACTCATTAGAAGTAGAAGTAGAAGTTGTATTGAAGGAGAAACGAGAAGCTGGAAGTGCATGTCCATGAGAAGAATAAGAAGAAGTAGAATCAATACTGATGTTGTTCTTCTTCATCGCTGCTTTTAAAGATGGCATCTTCTTGAAACATTTGGACTCATCATGACTATGATTATCACCAAAGTTGCAATGCCTGTCAGTCTTCTTATTTTTATATTTTGCTCATTTGTCTCCATTGGGAGTGGAAGCCGTCTGAGTGGGTTTGGGACCCTTATATTGCTTGTTGTTGTGGCGAGGATGTTGCTTCTTGGGATTCTTGGGTTTATCTTTCTGATGGACAACTAAGGCTTTGTTGGAGGTACCTGCAGTGCTGATCACTCCAAGTTGTACTAGCTTATCTTGCTCTCTAATCAAAGCATCACAAAATTTCTCAAGACTGGGTTTTTGATAAGCTGTCCCTAGAGCCTCTTGCATGGCATAAAAGGTAAATACAAACAAAAAATGTGCACTACCTAGCTTAGAAAGAATAAGATAGATGCAATGATCTTCATCTATATTTATCTTACATTCTTCACATAAAGTTCTGAGTGTTTTAAACTTAGATAGATAGTCTTCAATGCAAGAAAAATCACTTGGACTTAAAGTTAGTACTTAATTTTCTAACTGTTGTGCTCGAATAATATTGTGTTTACCAAACACAGTTTCAATATTTTCCCAAGTTTCTTTGGGTTTATCAATTGATTGAAGGTGGAACCTTAAAGCAGGAGAGATGGACATTCCGATTAATCCACGTGCTTCGTCATTCCTATTATCCCATTTGGTTTTCTTATCAACATCAGTGGGTGTTGTTTCCTTTCCCAAGGTAATCCGGTACAAGCCTTTACTTCTTAATAAATCATCCATATGGGATTTCCATTGGAAGTAGTTGGTGCTGGTAAGTAAGAGATTACTTGTAGAAGCCATATTAAATATGCAGATAATATGGATTTAAAAGCTGAAACCGATGATCTGAATGGAAAGATCTCGAAAAGTTATATGGTTTAAAAAAAATGACACTTAAAATAGACTTTAGATGTGAGAGTTATGCCCTTTTTAAAAAAGGCATAAACGATAACCAAAGGACCACGTGGTGGTGTAAGTTGTTTTATGAAGTGACCCACTTTTATAAAGAGAAGTGGGGATCACTTTTACAATGAAGTTACTTTATGCAAAATAAATAACTCTAAAATAAAATATTAAAGCTATTTATAGTGATTGACTTTTATACTTGAAGTGAAATACACTTTACAATTTTAGCAAGAACTTTTTCAAAAGAAGTAACAAAAGAGAGACTTGAACTCAAGAACTCTTACTTAATAAGACAAATTTTAACCAAATGGGCTAGCAAAACATATTGTATTATTTCACAAGAGGATTGAGGGTGTTGTTGTTGTTGTTTTTTGTTGTTGTTGTTGAAGTCGGCCTTGGAGAACATGCTAAAAAAAAGATCTTTTCACACAAGAAACAAATTTCACTTCGGATCTGACTGTAATGGTCGTATCTTGGGAAAACATAAACTTTTTCGAGTGAAACGAAAAATGTTCCTGACTAAAACGAGTGCTCTAGACGTAATGGAACAGTCCTCTCAGCCCATAAATGACAAAAAATGGAGATGAGACAACTCAGCTTCATGATCTCGATCTACAACATGAGCGGGTCTTCAAACAAGCTCTGATACCATGTTCGACAACACAGGTATTCCAACAGAGGATGAACACCTTCAGTAACCACTCACATAAATAGATCAAAGATGAACACACAGATTTTTTCACGTGGTAAAACCCCTATAGGGAATGTAGCACCTCTCCACGGGGTACTATGAAATAATATTTTCTAAGTTAAACATATGCATTGAGTATAAACAAAATTTAACAATTTTTATTTATTTCATACATGGAATAACCTACAATATATTCCAGTGCTAAATATTTCAAATTTGAATCCAAACATACGAATATAAATAAGAACTTGAGATAAATAAGAAGGTAGCTTTACGATTAAAATATTTAAATAAAAACATAACAAAATATACCAAGTGAAAAATCAAGAATGGCACGATTAATCCCATAACAATTTTCTCAACTAACATCAAATAATCCTTCATTCCTAACATACTTCCATCTTCCATCCTATCCTTTCCTCTGTTGGACTAAGCTAGAGCGTCAACTATATTTACCTAACTCCAAATAGAACCCGTAAGTGGAAGTGTCATACATCTCGACCAAGCTTCCCCAGCAGGCAATTGGTAGTCACCATCACACGTCCAGGGGAGTGTGACTTCACACAACCCTCCCACAACTCTAGGTTTCGGAGGATAAATGGTGGGAAATACCTCCACCTCTCCTCATAGAACTAGGCTCAACACCCTACATCAAGCCATACTATGCAACTACTGTTCTTAGAGTCACGCCATCAAACATCCACTCTGGGCAAGCTGTGCATCCTGTCAAAACCACACTTACCATAGATCATAGTAATATTTTGAATCATAAATTAAATAGTAAGTACAACTTATAACATAAGATATCTTCTCGATGTCTACGACATCCAAGTTACCTCAATACTATAGTAATTTGGCTATCACATAGCTCATCAACCTATAGGTTAGTTCACCAATAACTCATACTGATGCAGATACATCACAAATTTATATAAGAATCCATATTTGCATTGGTGCTCAATCAATAAATGTATGCCTATTTACATCATGCATTGCATCTATTATACATTCACAACATAACTTGAATTGGTATACATGTACCAAACTTACAAATTTTAATTTTCATGTTTAAACAATCAAATAACTATATTTGTCATGAACCTATATCATGTAACATACAAATTGGTCTAAATGTACACATCTCAAATATCTATCTCAATCTAACTAAGCCCAAACAAATGTTAAGACTTGAATTAATAAGATGAGAAAACAATAATGTTCTAACTGCCTAATCCTAAGATATGGGGCATTACAATATGATTGTAGAAACAATTGAGAATTGTTTGTGTTGCACTCATGAAAAAATTAAGGATAATGTGATGATGTGCATAAAAATATGCTAGGACATATATGAATTTTTTTTATTGACTAGAATGCTATGATACATGCATTTTTATTTTACATGACAACTGATATATTTATTATGTATGACATGTGTAGAAATAAATTGGAGTTGTTGAGAAAGACAATTACCAATGATGGAAAACCTCAAGTAGAGGAAGTCTATGCCACTCAAGGATGAGTTATAATCCTTGCAAGAAAATGCATGAGTAAACAGTACCATGGGTACAATGACCAATCTAGGGAGATTGGGAATAAAGGTGCTCATAGTTAGCACATTGCATGGAATTGCTTTGAGGAAATGCATGTTTGCATAAAGGGAAGACAATGGATTTTTCCATTGAGGAAGGAGGACCTTCCGATACTCCACTTGAATTGTGTAGTTGCTAAAGAAAAGAAAATTTGGGTGTCCATGCGTGTTGTCATCCTGGTTACTAATGAATGAATAATGCTTGGGTGCATTCAAGAGAAACTTAAAGTTTCAGGTGTTTATTTCAGATCATGATCATCCTGTAGCAGGAAGCACAATCCTTCTACAATGATGAACGGGAATGAATAAGACATCTAGTGAAGAGGTTGGTTAAAGCTCCAACATACCATGGTAAAGTGCTTGTCACAAAGTGTGGAAAACTCGAAATCAATGAAAGGGTGTGTTAAGAACCAAATATCAATATAGCATAGAAAATCCTTAGAAAAAGTACTCAACGCCTTGAAAAAGAGATAATTTCAGATAATAAGCCTCTTCGAGGGGGCAACCTCCTTTTACCCCACTTAAATGTTCAAGTACAAGAT
>ML789274.1:194423-270498 GCA_009831015.1 Picea engelmannii
TGATTGAATGGGTGTCCAACCCCATTCCCGTGAATAAAAAACAAGGAACCATCTGTGTATGTATGGATTTTCGAGACCTAAACAAGGTTTGTCCTAAATATAAATTCTTGACTCCTTTCATTGACCAAATTCTTGATGAGTGTGCAGGAAGCGAAGTATTTTCTTTTATGGATGGATTTTCAGTGTATAATCAAATTCAAATCAAACTCGAGGATCAACATAAGATGGAGTTTATTTTTCCTTGGGGTACTTTTTCATATCAAAAAATTCCTTTTGGCCTTAAAAACATCGGAGAAACCTTCCAACGTACCATGACCTTTTCTTTTCATGATCTCAAGCATATTGTCGAAGATTACCTAGATGATCTTGTTGATCACTCTCGCAAGAGAGTAGATCACTCCAATCACCTTCGATTAGTATTTGAGAGATGTCATTACTATCACATTCAGTTGAACCCTCGAAATAACATCTTTTGCGTTAGGTCTGAAAGTCTTTTAGGCTTCTTAGTGTCTGAGCATGGAATCATGGTAGAACCTATGAAGGTTGAGGAAATACTTTGATTGCCTCCCTCACACAACATTCGACAACTTCAAGGTTTACAGGGGAAGAATAATTTCCTACGTCAGTTCATAGTGAACTATGCCAACTTAACTAAGGGTTTCATGCATATTTTGAAGAAGGATACTCTATTTATATGGGATGAGTGAGCCCAAGAATCTTTCAATGCTCTTAATAAAGCTTTGGTATCGACACCTCTATTGAAGCCTCCAAACTATAGTAGAGACTATTTTCTTTAAATCACTGCGTCTGGAGGGACAGTTGGTATGGTTTTGGTTCAGTAGGATGATGAGATCCATGAGCACATTGTCTACTATCTCAGTTGAAACCTAGTCGGTCATAAAATTAAATACTCTCACGTAGAGAAACTAGCCTCGGTCGTCGTACATGCGGTTCAAAGATTACGACATTATAGATTACTTTGCAAAACTACCATAGTCGCAGATATAAATCCATTTCAATACGTCCTCACCAGGTGTATCATAGGGGGGGAACACAATAAGTGGATTTTTATTTTGCAAGAGTTTGATCTCGATTTTGCTTCGGCAAAGTCTAAGAAATCACTATTTTTTGCCAAGTTGATATCAGACTTCCCTCGACTAGATGAGGACATTTTTCATGACGATTCATTCATGGATGAAAATATCTTCCTTATCTCATCTTCAGACCCCTGGTATGGATACATTCTAATTTATCTTCAAACCTTGAATCTATTCCAACATCTGTCGAGAGACGATCGACGACGTATATGTCATCATGCTAAAAACTACCTTATCATCGGTGACACTTTGTCTCGTCGAGGAGTAGACAATATTTTACATCATTGCTTGAATCACAAGGAAGTTGAGTCTGTTTTCAATGACTATTATAGTGGTGCTTGTGGTGGTCATTTATCTAGGCTTGCGACAACCCAAAAGATATTGCGATCCGATTATTTTTGGCTGTCAATTTTTAAATATTGTGTTGAAGCGGTTAAGAAGTGTCACCCTTGCCAAGTGTTCGCTTGAAAAATGCGCTCGCACCCAACCCCTCTTCACCCAGTCATCATCATCGGTCCCTTCACCAAGTGGGGGGTATATTTTATGGACTGTAACCCAACTTCGGCTGGGGGGCATCAACACATCATTGTGGCCATGGATTACTTCACTAAATGGGCAGAGGCCATGCCTACAATTAAATTTGATGGTAAGACTGCAACATTTTTTGTATTCAACCAAGTTATATCCTGGTTCAGAATCCCAAGAGAGATTTTCATTGATCATGGCAGTCACTTTGAAAATGAAATGATGAAATAGTTAGCATCAAAACTGGGTTTTAAGCACGACCAATCTTCCCCTTAATATCCCTAGGAAAATGGACAAGTAGAGGTAGTGAATAAATCTTTCAAGACTATCTTGCAAAAAACTATCAGCCAAAGTAAATATGACTGGCATCTAATGCTTTACCCTGCACTTTGGGAATATCAAACCTCGTTAAAGACTTCCACCGATTTCTCTCCATTTTAGTTATTACATGGCGTGGATTCGATTCTTCCAATTGAATGTGAAATCCCTTCCCTCAAGTTGGAAATTGAGCTCCTACCTAACACATCCGATCTTGAAAATGCCTTGTACACCTAGAGCGTCTCGATGAGCAGTGTCGATATGCCTCTACGACTATCGAAGTGAATAATTGACGTGTTAAGGTTCAATATGATAGGTTTGTCTGTCTTCGACAATACATTGAGGGTGACTTGGTTCTCCTATATGACCAAGCCAAATAATTGTTGTGGAAAGCGAGTTCAACCCCATGTGGCATGATCTGTATATCGTGCGACGTGTCTTAGAGAAAGAATCCTATGAATTGCAAGATTATGAAGGGAATATGTTGGATGAGCCCATAAATGGGCTCTACCTTAAAAGGTGTTACACTTAAGCCCTCAAAGCTTGGGAGTGACATTTTGTTTACTAGTGTATATATATCTTTTCCTTTGTGTCATCGGCTTGCTTATCGAGATTTTCCCTTGGTTGGCAGATGTTAACGGAGTCTTCAATTTACTGAGGATTTGCGGACGGTGCTAGTCGTCATATGCGAAACATGGCTTCCGTTGCTTGGGTCATTTACTCACCCGAGGGCCAACTAGTGTCTTCAGGTGGTGTTCATCTGGAGCCATCAATGAATAATGTGGTTGAGTATAGCATCGTTATAGATCTATTACTTGATGCCATTTCACATGGTGTTCGGTCTTTATAGGTTCTCCTGGACTCCTAGTTAGTCATATGTCAGTTAAACGATAGTTACCATGTGCAAGACCCTACTCTACTCTAACGATTCTTACTTATAATCAAATACCTAGAAGTTCTAATCATGCATCTGATGCATATGATAATTATATTTTAGATTAGAATTTTTCACATAACTAAGCAAAGAAAACACATTCATACATGTACACATTGTAACATATATAAGTAAAGTTGAAGACCAATTTTTTTATATTTCATCCTTTCAAAAAATATGGTGTCATAGTACAAAATGGTGTTCACACCCTCAAAAAACATACATGGTCAGTATATAATATGACCATGGAATATACGCCTATGGTGTCGGATGCAGATCATGATAGCACACTACAAAATTTTTGAGACATTGGAAGAGTCACACCCACGCACGGGGTACACCCACCACCTGCTGCTACATCTCCTCTGACATATCCTCCACTTGAACCATAGGAATCTTGTGCGTCAATCGAGACAGGTTCCCCTGCACAGTCTGCAACACTCTCTCTACATCTCCTCCCATGTGCTCATCTCCTCGGCTCCTCCACCAATGTCGTGGGAATCCCGTTGATTGTTGTGGACCTACATCTGTGTAACAATGCAATTGCTAATACTTTATACCATACAAAAATATTTGAGTTTTTTTTTTTATTATTATTATTGAAAAACACAAAAAAATATATGAAACATATAAAAACATTTCTTACCAATATCGCCATAGGCGGAACCTGGTGGAAAAGGCATGTTCGGATCCCCTCTATAGTTGATCCTGCTGTAAGGGTAGTCATCAATGGCTACGACCTGTCGGCACCACCAGAAAAAGAACTCATCATTGTAGGGGGTTGGAAACCTACCACCTCCTAGCCGCCTCATCATGTCGGTCCATCGTGACATGGTTGGATCACACTATCCATGTGGAGTAATATCTACTCTAGGCCTCAAGCTTGGAACCCTCTCAAAGAGAAAACTACAAAGAATGGATGCAAATACGAAATTTCTCTTTTTCCTTTGTTTGCAATCTGTCAACTGGCTCTTCATGTTATCCAGTCGTGAGGTACACCAATCATAAACAATGGGTCTTAAACAATCGACCACATAGAACATGAGTGGCCTTGATATCTGGTGCAATGAGCCGACCCTAAAATCTGTGTAAGTACAAGCACGACGATCTTTAAGCTCAGGTTCTCGATCACCCTTATTGGGAGTTGGCTCCCTACTTTATTTGTGTCTGCAACATAGCGGGTGGCAATGTACTCCATAGTCATACCACCCCCAGCCCCTCGGGCATTGAGATTCACTACCTTGCCTTAGCGAGACAATCCTGTGATGAAGTATATATCTTCCACTTCAATCCTCAATGGTTTCCCATCGAGGTTGAAGGACTCTGTCTCTGGATCCGAGTAGTTTACTAGAAACTGCAGTAACCTCACCTGAGCTTGTTGGGCCCAAAATTTATAAAGGCCACATATTTTTAAATCTTGTTGGGCCCTGGAATCCCTTCCCAATGCTGCATCTATCTCTTCATGCTCCATCTCCCTCCATTCAATCACCATCCTGCAGAGGAAAAGCCATTTTTTGAGTTAAAACCTTTCAAAAATATTGATCACAGACTTGTACGTGGGATGACTTGGTAATAGTCACATATAGGGATCCATATACGTGTGCAAGCTTCACTTTCCCCGCATATATGGTGTCGTATACACGACCCGATCAACTGTCACCCGCGTACACCCTAATTTCCATATTACGCCCTCTAATACCAAAACAAATGGGGCCTAAAATTGAAATTTAAACCATCAAAATTGAAGTAAAGAGGATGGGCACTTAATTGGTCCAGATGGTTGTTGATTCCATTGATCATAGCTCCCGTAATCAACACTTGAATATCGTGGGAAAATGACCTTAAATGCACTGTGTGGGTGAAAAAACTCAAATGGTATGGTAAAATGGTCTATTTTTACTATTAGTAGAAGTTTTTTACCCACTTCCTATAGTTTGTGCTAATTTTTTACCGTATGGACTAATAGTGCAGTGGAAAGATTTGGTTTTGTGGTTTTTTCCAGGATTTTTTGTGGTTTCCAGCGTCATTCCGCCCATTCATGCCTTCGATAGGTATATTATTTCACCGACATATAGGATAGGTTGTCACTCCATTTTTCACTCTTGCATCATCCTATGATCGTGATCCATACACCCTAGGTAAGAACCCATTTATTAGCAACACAAAACCTTCCTATTGCTACTAGAAGTGTCGTTATTAAGTGGTAGAGTCTTACCAAACATGGATTCCCTAGTTAGAACCTTTGTGCTATTTGGTGTCCATGAAGAAGTTATTCCATAAGACCAAGATTTCGTTATAGTTCCTATATGACTTTGCATTAGAAACCCATATTCTTACTCACAAGAATTATGACTGTTACCTATGGGNAGCTCTTTTCGACTCTCTAAAAAATGAAAATATTGTTGAGTGAACGTGTCTCCTTCACACTCGTTAAATGGATTTGAAAGGATGTCTATTTGGTGTAAGTTTAACCCTTTTTCGTACCAATTAGAATACTTATGAAAAAGGAATACTTTAGTCACCATTGACTAGAATAGTTCTCCTGGGTATTATTTTATACTTTTTCGGGCATAGGGGACTAAATCTACAAAAAAGGGCATTCTTTAGAGTTAAGTTGTAATCACATTCCATCATCCTGCTTGTAGTATTGAGCCTATTATGGTTCACACTTTCTCTTTATAAGCCTCTTACCTCATCAATTTGCATCACTAGCCAAGCAGAGCCTTTTATATATCATTTGCATCTTGACACACTATACCCTAAGAGGAAACATTCCCCCGAGTGTCCATGACCTACATGCACTTCCTTGCATTAAGCATAGGTATGTTCCACTGTTTGGAACTATTTGCTTACTCATGACACTCATTTCCTCTCCTGTATCATAACATTTATTTGCCTATGAAAAAAAACAAAATACAGACGTGAAAATAATATTATCTCATATCGGCAACAACCGTGTCGCCTTTGAACATAAAACAAATTTTTGAGTCCACTTTCATCCAAATTTTTGGTTTAGCATGACCTTAGGAAGTTGATCTCATTACTTAGAGTTTACTCCTCTGACTGGTTATTCTTCTAGTCCCCGTGGAGATTTTTTTGAGGCCTCCTGCATCACTAAGTTTTATCATCAAGTCTATGTTGCTTGAGTTATCCATATGTCTCATTCTCTTGTTCAAAGAAATTCTATAAGCATGTGTTGGCAATTTCTTAGAACTCTCGACTTTGCATGTCGGGCATACTCTCAGTGTATCTCTGAGTCACATGAAGTTGTATTCCTACCATGCACCTTGGTCCTACTTTCATTATGGGTAGGTAACCTTGAACTAAGTAGTTGACATCTCATCAATGGTCGTTGATTGGGGGGTTTCCCTTATGTTCAACGACAAGAAATTTATTCACACATTGGGATTAATTCAGTGTCTTAGATGCCATTATCCTTATTGGTGGTTTCCTCACCTTTGTCAGCAATCTTTCTTATTGGATGCTATTAAGAGGGTCTCTTTCGTGCACTACTTGCATCTGGTGCATGCATGAGACACACATGGTCGTTGGTTCGTGAACATCCTATTCATCTGAGTGCCTCCTAATCATCAAGATATTTCTTTGTATCTCGTGATGACTAATGAGAGATTCCCTAATGCTCTCCTTTCAACGGGTCTCCTTCCATCGACTTTAGTTCATCTATTTTGGAAATGAGACCTAGAGTCTTATGAGTACCTAGAGGCTTGTAGTCATTAGTGGTAGGTTCTCCCGCCATCGAGAGTTTGGAATACATCAATGTATCCTAATTGATGGATTATTCAAGTATTCGACCTCAACACCCTTATTCACACTTGTAGAATGTACTCGGTTCCTTGATACCTACTTTCACTATCGGTAGGTTGTCTTGTGTTTTTTAACGGTATACCTTAATGATCGGTAATCAAACGAAGTCTCATTATGTTCAACCTCAATTCCTGTATTCACATGATGTAGACTTGCACCTTCGACGGAGAGTGTAGAAGACCTCCAGCTTACAGTAGCTACATTCCTAAATTATTTGTTTCTTTCATTGGACTAGTACCTATAAAACTTCAATGATCATGGGAGATCATATTGTACTCCATTGTATACAAATATCTTCAGATTGATTTTGAGACTTCATTCCACTGTGCCTTGTTCGTGACTATGACAAACTATGGCATATGTCTGCTTTATATTGACTATTCATGGCCATGAACAACTATCTGATATATTTCCACATGGATCTGCAGTGTAATTCAGATTGGCAGCCATGTGTACAAAGTCATTATGGATTGTAATATTCTCATGAGTAACTAGCACTTCCAACTGAGTCTCCATTACTCCACTTATGGGAATTATAATATATTTCGTCCATCGCAGATACTCCTCTGACCTCACACATTAGGGGGCATCTGTTACAACAAATTTTGCCTCACCCCATGAAAATTGCTTGGATGGCCTTTCCATTTCCCTATGCAGACTTGAAGTCCCATTTTGTACCTTCTAGAGCCAAAAAAACACATTTTTCCACTTATACGCGCCCTATCAGTTAGAAAACAAGTGTATATGCAGGTTTCTCCACTACAGCCTGCATACATCGGATTTGGTGCTCAAAATAAAAAAACTATGTCGGGTTTACATGCCATGTCACAAGATCCATGATCCTTAACCTTCCACATACTGGAAACACTCTGACTTGGCTGTTCAGTTCCATTTGAAGGATATAAATTGAGTCATATCCAAGCCTTGAGGAGATTCAACAATTCAACTTTGAGAGCAAAGACACTCTAGATAAATTTCACTTCATATTGAGTTTGCATCCCTTTATCCTTGAAAGTATTAACTCTTTGTTCAACCCCCAAGCTCTTCCTTCTTTGTGATGGAGAACCTCATTGACTCCTTGATATGATCTTGCTTTTGGTGGATGATTGAAGTGGTGGAGGCCCAACTAGAGGGACTTAGTTTCTCAGTTCTGATATGTGTCAATACATAAGTTTTTCACCTATATACTTATGTTGATTATTTTAATATAAATACTCTTTTCTCATATAATTGATATCTTGCAAATATTTGAATTATTATTCCATGGGAGTATTTGTCATGTGTGTTAATGGATTATGATAATATATATGCTAACATTATATATTAGCACCATATGCTTCTGTATCTTGGTTGTTGAGGACAAGTTGCAGGTATAAATCTTTGAGGTGTGTGCTCAATAGTGGTCTTCATCAAACGTCTGGACAAGGTAGGCTCTTGGCCTTGTCTTGTTAGCATTTCATTTATATAGCATATTTGGGATTAGAGTTTATTTTTTTGTGTCATTCCATATGTTGTGGTTCACCCCATGCCATAGAGATATTTTCCTTGTAACACATGGCCATGACCTAGACATGGCAAGACCTAGACCTGGACCTAGACATGGCAAGGCATGGAAAGACCTAGACCTAGACCATGACCTAGACCTAGAACTAGACCTAGACCATGACCATGACCTATACCTAGACCATGACCTAGACCTAGACCTAGACCATGACCTAGAAGACTACAAAAGGGTTACCTGAATGGAATGGATAGCCATATATCATAGATGAGTTGGTACCTAAATTGAATGGATATCCATATATCATAGTTGAGTTGGTACCTAAATTGAATGGATAGACATATATCAATTGTGATTTCAAGTTACTTCATTTGTATGAATAATGTTCGTAAAATATTCTCATCAAAGAAATCACAATGCCCAAAATAAGGAGAGTCGTCATGACTTGTTGCTTCTCATCTATAGTTTATCATATTTAACTTGCAAAAATATATTGATTAATACACTCACATAGAGAATATTACTTTGTATATTACTTGAAACCAAACCTTTTACCTACTCTTCTTTGCTTTTTCGGCCTCAAGGAAATTCATACCAACAAAGAAAACAAATCACAAAGCTACCATTAAACCATGACCTAGACATGGCAAGACCAAGACCTAGACCATGACCTATACCTAGACCTTTCCTTGCCATGCCCCTCTCTCTCTCTCTAACCCCCCTCTCTGTCTCCCTCTCCCTCCCTCTCACACTCTCACACATTTTCTCTCTACCCTCTCTCTCTCTCTCTCTAAACCCTTATCTCCATATAAACCTAGGCCCCGACCTATACCTAACCCTTAACCCCCTGCATACCTAAGTCCTAAATTCCTATGTCCATACCTATTATTGAATGCCCCACAACCCCTACACCTCCATCATAGTTCTCTAAAAATTTCCCTATGCCTCAAATCACTTTCAATCTTAAGTCCTTAGATCCCAGTTATCCCCACACCCCTATACACCTTTATTCATAAAGTTATTTGGGCCATATAATAAATTTTTTATCCATTGCATTAAAAGTGTGTGCATGCTCTTATGAGTAGAAATAAATAAGGCCAGGTAATGTGCCTTCCTCATATCCTTGTGCACACTCTTGCTGGGAAGGGATATCAGGTAGGCACACTCCACATCCTCATTCTCTCTGAAAAACTCAAATTATCCTAACATATGCATGCATAAATAACAACAACAGACGGGTTTTTTGTCTTTTTGTTTTTTTGGAAAGAAAACTTGTGTCTTCTTATGTAATTGGTAGACAAAGTTGTAATTGGAAGACAATTTTCAATGGAAAGAAAACTTGTTTCTTATTGTGTATCTGGTAGACGCATTTTTTTAATTGGAAGACAATTGTTAGTGGAAAGTAAACTTGTGTCTTCTTGTGTAAATGTTAGACAAATTTGTGTAATTGAAAGACAATTGTTAGTGAAAAGAAAACTTGTGTCTTCTTGTGTAATTGGTAGAAAAATTTGTGTAATTGGAAGACAATTGTCGCAAGAAATCAAACTTGTGTCTTCTTGTGTAATTAGTAGAAAAAATGTTTAATTGGAAGAAGATTGTCATTGGAAATCAAACTTGTGTCTTCTTGTGTAATTGGTAGAAAAATTTGTGTAATTGGAATACAATTATCAGCGGAAAGAAAACTTTTATCTTGTTGTGGTGTACTTGAAAAGAAATTGTTCTCTTTAAACATGGGGAACCTACAGAATCGAGGTAGAAATTATTTGAGGAAAGAAAAACTCATTGAAAAGGTAATTTAAGAAAGAGAAAAGGCAAGGTTAGGTATGTCAAAAAATACGCTTTCAACAAAGGGAAATCCAAATTCTAGCACAATAGATGTCTTTTTTTTCCCCTCTATCGGCACAAGTAAAGCGCAAGATTTCAATAGAGGCAAATCCAGTTCAGACTTCTAGTGAACCTACAATCACTATTTCATCAATACAAGTTGTTTTAGATGACCAAATGATGGAGTATTTACTTGGAGATGATTATACAATGGATGAAATTAGAGAGGCAACTGGTGTGCAACCTTATAGTGAATAATTTCCTATGGTGCAACCTCTTGTTGGACAGTCAATCATTCTAAAAACTAGTCATGGGCATGTCCATTCTCCTCCCATAATTGATCTGCAAGTGATTAAGGAGAAACAACTGCTGAGTTTGTAACTCCACATCAGGGAGGTCAACAGTGCCAGAATATAGGTTCATTGTCCCTACCTAGACTAAGCAGTTTGCAGCGAAGAAATCCTAAACGAATTCAGGTGGATGAAAGTGGTCTAGAATCACTTGAAGGTAAGTTACCTAACTAAACTATTCATTGCCATTCTTATAAAATCATTAAAGAATATTTTGAACCAAAATCTGATGCCGTTAAATGTCAATTATTTTTGGCTTTATTAAAATCTAGGAGTTTGATCATTGTTAGGAGAATTTTAGGCACTAAAATAGTTAAAAGTTCATAAAAAAGTCATCATATTGTTAGAAACCTTGTGGATGCATTTCAAAAAAATATAAGAAAACTCGTTCTAAAGACTGTAATGTAGCCCAACATGTCTTGTCACAATCAATTGTTAGAAAGATCACAAGAAAACATTGTTTTCTCAAACAAACCTCTCATCTCATGAAATGCAATATCATAACCCTCCAAAAGTATTATAATAGAGGATATAGCCTCGACATAGGTGGCCCAATAGATTTGTGGGCCTTCACTAGTAGGATACCTTGTTCTAACATGAAGTTAATTGGAGCAGTTAAGGGACTAGTACAAACTTTCTGGCATGAGAACACTAGGCCTTGTTCCAACCAAAAATATGTACTAAAATTGAGAAGGGGATCTAGGGACCGTGAACCCCACATTAAACACTTTCTTGACATGACACAGATATAATTGTATGAGATATTTAGGACTGTTCATAATGCACTTAACTTGGGCCAAATATATTTTCATAAATGCAAGCCTTGGTATGCTAGAATCAACACAATATATAACACATGTTTTCGTCGATACCACATTGAGTATGGTTATTATTATGACACACACACACACACACACACACACACACACACACACACACACACACACACACACATTTTTGTGTATTACATAACACCCTTGTGCAAGAATACTCAGTTGTATTGCTTCCGTCATCATCCAAAGACGTTATAGCATCTTGTGTACAATGCCAAAGGGTTGTACATTCTATCAAAAATATTTCTTAGATGGGACATGCCCCAGGTGCGATGGAATGGCATTTCTAAGCAAGTGCATTCATATGAGTGATGGGTATGAGCTGGGAAGGAAGGAGTTTAACTTGCAAATATTGAAATATGTTATGTATGCTATCAACATAGGGTAGGAAATAAAAAAGATACAATTGGTGACTTTATAGGTATGAGTATGTGACTTCATCAAGCACTTCTTCGAAAATCCCCAACAATATGTTCAACATGTCCATGTGGCTCGATGGTAGGAAAATCATTCTAGAATATGCAGAGATACATTTCTCATTGGTATTGTCTTCTCAGTAGTTGAATTTGTTGAGAACAACACCCTTAAACTGCAAAATGAGATTCAAATCCAATATTAGCACTCAAAGACACTCAACATAATGGTCCATATCGCATACATGCATGGGCCAGATAGTAACGAAGAAAACATAGTTGTATTGAAGGAGTATCACTTCTACATAAGTGATGATCAATGCCATGAGTTAGCCTATGTACAACAATGTTTTTAGTTGTTTTACAATTACATGAAGGAGAATAACATATCGATGGATCAACATTGGATTTGGTCAAATGGTTGTGCAGGCCAGTTCAAAAATGCTCATGTATTTCAATGGTTGTGTATGTTGCAAAAAAAACTCAAGATACCACATATTTGGAACTATTTTGATTTGGGAATGAGAAAGGGGAGCATGATGGAGTAGGAACATGCATCAAAATAGTGTTACGCGAGCAAGAAATGAAGTTCACAACTACTTCCCCCATTCTAGATACAAAATCCATTATTGAATGGTGTTCTTCCATAATGGCAGAGGGAACAATAAACCATGAAGATCAATCAACCATGAAAGGACATGTACATAGATATTTTCGGAGGTGGTCGATGTAGATCAATCACAATGGTATGAATGCAAAACAATCCAAGGCACTCATGGATTCCGTTCAATTCAAACATCATACAATGCAATAGTTGAAATATGGATGAGAAAACTCTCTTGCTTTTGTGTTCCATGTAGTATTAATGAATGGGATGATTGTGAATCCGTAGATTGGGTTGATAGATGGGATCATGTATCACTCCCCATTGGTCAATGTATAACTATAGAATTACCTCAGTTGGAGGAGGACCAATCAAATATTTTATTAGATTATGATCATGTCTCAGATCTCATACAACCAGGCTCGGTGAATATTCTATTAATTTTGAATAACTAACATGAATGTTGCATGATTTGGTAATTTAGTGGACTCATGTGTTGACACTCCATTTTTTCAGGGCACATATACACAGTGGTTTCCCAAAAAGGTAATGAATGGGGCACTGACTATTGTTTGGAACATTGCTTAGAGGAAAAGTAGACCCTCATACTCTTAGTAACATACTCTGAAGGAATTCAATTTATGATTGGGTTGATGGTTATTAAAGGAGAATATCTGACACGGGATGAAAGAACATGGATTAAAGGTGGTTATGTATTTCAATATTATAGACCAAGTTAATCTCTATACCAGTTTACGAACTTGGTTGTTGGTACAAACCTCCAACTATAAACAATGCCAAGAAAGAACTCATCAAAGTTACAATACTACTTGCCTTACTTTGAGCACGAGAATTTAATGGAGACCATAAGTATTAGAAGTGATCATGATGGTATACTTGAATGACCATAGGTATGTATACCACCCATTGATTTTTAGAAGGATGGGCTTGTGTTGTCTTTCCTTGCCTTGTCTTGTCATGCATTTCCTTGTCATGCCTTGCCTTGTCATTTCAAGTCTTACGTTGCCTTTCTTTTCCTTGTCTTTTCTTGCCTTGTCTTGTCTTGACTTTCCTTGCCATGTATTTCTTTTCCTTTCCTTGCCTTGACTTGTCTTTCCTTGTTTTTCCATGTCTTTCCTTGTCATGCCTTGCCTTGCCTTGTCTTGTCTTTCCATGCCTTGTCTTGCCTTTCCTTGCCTCACCTTACCTTATCTTGATTTTCCTTTTTTTTCCATGCCTTTCCTTTCCTTTTCTTGCCCTGCCTTTCCATGTATTTTTTTCCATGTCTTGGCATACCTTTCCTTTCCTTGCCTTGCCTTTCCATGCCTTGCCTTGCCTTGTCTTGCCTTTCCTTTCCTTGTCTTGTCTTGTCTTCCCTTGCCTTGACTTCCCTTGCCATTTCTATCCTTGCCTTGCCTTACCTTGCCTTTCCATTCCATGATTTGCATTGCCATGCCTTTCCTTGCCTTGCGATATGGCCGAGCAAGCTTGGAATTTACATGGATTTTCTAAAAGGTTTAGAGTGGACTCAAAACAAAGGAAACCAATAACAATGAATGCTCAAATTGAGAGAAAGGGGATGGGTTTATTCAAGCTAAATAAAGACAAATTAAACACCCAGATGTTGTTGATTAAGGTTGGTTGTCATTGATGTCAACCCTTGAAGAAAGTCCGGTAGCGAATTTTGGTAGCACAAAGGTTTGGGTAATGTACCCAAGGTTGTTTCATGTATAATGGTATGATTTTTATATATTTGAAGGTAATACTATTCTATATGGATATTACATGTCATGCCATTTCTGGTGGTATGTGGAACATCACATAACTCCTCACGGTTTGAGAGTTATGGCCTTACGAAGTTGGAGGACCCTCATATGTTGGCTTGAAGTGCCAAAAGGTCAAAGAAGTCAAATAACTTACAAAGAAGAAATTATTATTTAAATGATAAAGTAAAGTGACAAAGTCAAGAAGGATTATTTAAATAATGAAGTGAAGTGACAAAATCAAAGAAGATTATTTAAATGAGATAGTGAGGTGACAAAGTCAAGGAGGAATATTTAAATGATAAAGTAATGGAGAAATTTCTAATTATGGAAAGTGGTTAACCCTAAAAATGAGGAAAATAGGTCACATGACCTATAAATGGCTTAAGTGACCTTGACATAGGTCAAGTGACCTAGAAATGGGTTAAGTGACCTAGAAGATGGAGAGTATAAATAAGAGGCAAGGCTCTCTCATTTTAGATCACACTTGAGAATATTTAATATATAGGTGACTGAGGTAACCAAAGGATATATAAGCCTAATTTCAGAGGGAAGGTGAAGAAAAGAGGGTCGGAATTCAAGGGAGGATAAATTCTTTTGATGATGCTTTCTAAGGTATGTTATTTATAGGTCATCTCACCATTTTCGCAATAAATTTTTTTCTAGAATGATTCAGATAGTGGGATTGATAGGCCATTGAGGAAACATATCCAAGTATCTATGGTAACAAATTCATATTTTGGCTCTTTGTATTTTTGGATTTACACTCCGTGGAAAATAGGGTTTTTGGCTAGTCCTAAAACTACTCTAAAACAGGTGTTTCGGGTAAAAACGTCATAACTTCTTCATAACAGATCCAAATTTAGTAAGACCAAATTTGTTGGTTAGAGTATAGTCTGTAGTATGTTGTGTAACATTTTTTGATCTATTCAATACATATTCTGTGCGAGGCACACTCTACAAGGTCACTCTCTAGAATAAGTTAGAATTCAACAAGGTATGCCATTTTTACTATAACTCCTTTTTTGAGAGGTTCCAAGTAGCGACACCCGGAGGAATTGCATAAAACAGTAAATGCAATCATAGGATTGGGAGAAAAAATCAAATAATCTGTAATTGTTCAAAAAGTACTAAGATCTCTTCCTATGAGATTTGACCCTAAGATATCAGCAATAGAAGAAAGATCAGATCTAAACTAAATAAGCATGGATGAATTACATGGAATATTCACAACATATGAAATGAGAGCTTAACAAGAAAATTCAGATATAAAAGAAGAATCCTTCAAATCATCCAAAAGGTCAAAGCAAAAGGGAAGGAAAAAAGAAAAACATAGCAGCAATAGTGACGTCTCGGAAGATGATGAAGAAGTGGCCAACTTTGTCAAAAGACCAAACAAGGGAACCGATGGTAGGTATAGAGGTAAGCTTCCTTTAATTTGTTTTAATTGTGATGGTATTGGTCATTTTTCTAACAAATGTCCTTATAAGAAAAAGAGAAATGATGAAGGTTACTCAAAAGGAAAACAAACATATAAAGGAAAAAGAACCACAAAGAAAGTTTTCAAGAAAATCTTATGCACCAAAGAAGACATCTCATCATCAGATGAAGATGAAGTCAATGATAGTGAGACAGAAAGAGTTCTATTCATGGCAGTAGAAGACTCTGATAAATAAGACTCTGAAGAAGAATGTGAAGAAGTCGAAGAAGAATATGAAGAAGCCGAAGAAGAATATGAAGAAGTTGAAGAAGAAATTGAAGAGGCAGAAGTTGACTACCGAGAGGAATTAATGTGTGCCATAAAAGTTATTAGAAGATAAACTAAGAAAAACAAGAAACTACAAGCAGAACTAGACAAGAAAGAAGACACTGAAGAACTAGAACAAATGATAAAAAAATTGAAGGTTCAAATAGAAGAAGATAAAAGAATTGAAGAAGCACTCAAAGAACAACTAGAAGAAAAAGATAAGATCATTGGAAATTTGGAAGCAGATATTGCAACATTAAGAAAGGATCTTCAAAAGAAAAATATGCAGAACAACTCAAAAGTTTTGGATTACATTATCTACAGTTAAAAATATCAACATGACAAGTCCAGACTTGGATACAATCAAATAGAAAAATGATCAAGCTCCAAAACAACAGAGCAAGAAACATATCCAAAAAGCTATGCAAAAACAATCAAGAGGGATAGGAAGATCTACAAGGAAGATTACAAGGACACTCCTCCACTGAGAAAATTCAGATTTCAGAATCAACAACCGATAGATAGGCCTCGAGAAGAAGAAGAAGTTATAAGAGTAACTCCTTTCAAAAGATCTTCAACTCTCAGGTATCAAACTATCTTTTTTGGTTTATGTTATGCATGTAATAATTTTAGACATAAAGCTATGAATTGCAGAGCTAAAAATAGAAACACAAACAACTTTGAAAGTTATACACAAAGGGGTTATCCAAGAAGGCCTAGTGAAACACAAAGAAGAAGTTACAATAGGTTTGAATCTTTGAGCACTGAAGTGGAATGTTACAAATGTAACAATTTTGGACACATGGCCAAAGATTGTAGAATGACAGCCCCTCCTAGAGAACTGCAACAGAATAACAATAGTCACAGACATGAACCTCAGAAAAGGACATGGATAAGAAAGCAGGATCAATATAGCAATGAAGAATGCACACTCCCTCTACAAGATAATCAGAAAAAACATGGTTGGTATGTTGACAGTAGCTGTTCAAAACACATGACAGGTGATAGAGACAGGTTTATTACATTACGAAAGGAAAGAGATGGATCAGTCTCCTTCGAAAATGATGATTCAGCTAAAATCATTGGAAAAGGAACAGTCAAAATTGGGAACAAGAATACCAAGGCATAAAATGTTCTACTAGTAGAAGATATGAAACATAGTATTCTAAGTGTGAGTCAAATGTGTGACCAAGGTCATAAAGTTACTTTTGATTCACAACAATGTGAGATAAGAAAAGAAGGTTCAGGAAAATTGATTGCTACAGCTGTGAGAACTTCAAGCAACATATATGTATTAAGTGAAATTGGAAATGAAAAGTGTTGTCTAGGAAAGGAAGATGAAAGTTGGCTATGGCACAAAAGAATGGGTCACATACATTTTGATAACCTTGTCAAAGTCATCAGAAGAGAAGCAATCAAAGAAATGCCCTGGATCACGAAACCAACCAACACTTTATGCAAGCATTGTCAACAAGGAAAGCAATCAAAGACCAGGATCAAATCAAAGGAATATTCAATGACAAGACCACTGAAAATTTTTCATACTGATCTAGTTGGACCAACTACACCAAAGGGTTTAAAAGGTGAGAAACACTTTATGTTATTAGTTGATGATTATACAAGAATGATTGTAGTTTTCTTTCTCAAGAATAAGTCAGAAGCTTTTGAAAACTTCAAGATCTACAAGGAAATGGTTGAAAATGAAATGGATTCAAAAATCAAATGCTTGAGATCTGATAATGGAGGAGAGTTCAGTTCAAAGGAATTTATGGACTATTGCAGCAATCATGGAATAAAAAGACAATTCTTCGTTGCTAGGACACCTCAACAGAATGGAGTTGTTGAAAGAAAGAACATGATAGTACAAGAAATGGCTTGAACAATGCTAATGGATTCCAAATTGAAAGATATATTTTGGACATAGGCAGTGCATATAACATTTCACATTCAAAACAGAGTAATGCTCATAAAAAACACTGAAAAAACTCCCTACTAGCTATGGAAAGGAAGACCAGCAAATGTGAAGCACTTTAGAGTTTTTGGAAGCAAATGCTACATCAAAAGAGAAGATGGAAAAATGGGAAAGTTTGACTCTCGTGTGGAAAAAGGAGTACTTTTTGGTTACTCAAGTACAAGGAAGACATACAAGTGTTAAAATATGATATTGAACAAAGTTGTAGAAAGCATCAACGTAACAATTGATGAAACAAGCAGACTAGAATCAAAGGAAGAAGAAAATGAATCAATGGAACAACTTTTGGAAGAAGAAGCAGAAGATGAAAAGGAAGTAGAAGAGGAAGATGAAGAGAATTTGACAGAAGTAGAAGAGAAAGTTCAGCAAGTGCCTCTAAAGACACCTAGCAGACGAGTACAGAATAATCATCCTTCAAATCAGATTATCGGAAACAAAGATGCGGAAGTTGAGACTAGAAGAAGAATATGTTCACCAGAACAAACACACCTAGCACTCACATCTACGATTGAACCAACCTATTTTGAAGAGGCCAGCAAGGATGAATTTTGGAACAAGGCCATGGATGAAGAATTGGATCAAATAGAGAAAAACAACACTTGGGAATTGGTTCCAAGACCAAAGGATAAGAATGTGATCGACACAAAGTGGGTATACAGGAATAAATTGAACGAAGATGGATAGGTTACAAGGAACAAAGATAGATTGGTATGCAAAGGATATGCACAGGTTGAAGGAGTCGACTTTGAAGAGACATTTTCCCCAGTTGCCAGAATGGAAGCAATCCGATTGCTTTTATCTTATGTATGCTCCAAAAATATTAAAGTGTATAAGATGGATGCAAAATCAACTTTTTTGAATGGGGAACTTGAAGAAGAATTCTACATTGAACAACCAGAAGGATTTTAATTGTCAGAGAATGCAGACTATGTGTGCAAATTAAAGAAGGCTGTGTATGGTCTAAAACAGGCTCCTAGAGCATGGTACTCTAGACTGGATAAATATCTACAACATACGGGGTTCAGAAAAGGAAGTGTAGACAACAACCTCTGCATCAAGGTAAGTCAAGGTAATATTTTATTAATTGAAGTTTATGTTGATGATATTATTTTTGGTAGTGATGATGATAGGTTAAGCCAAAAATTTGCAAAGGATATGCATAATGAATTTGAAATGTCATTACTTGGAGAACTATCCTTCTTTCTGGGACTTCAGATACGTCAAAACAACCAAGGAATTTTTATTTCTCAAACCAAGTATATCAGAGAAATGTTAAAGAGGTTCAGAATGGAAGATTGCAAACTAGTTATCACTCCCATGTAAACCAATTTCAAGTTAAGAAAAGATGATGATTCAAAGTCTATAGATCAGAGCCAATACAGGTCAATGATTGGCAACCTACTATATGTGACAACATCTAGAACAGATGTAATGCATGCAGTTGGATAGGTGGCACGATTTCAAGCAGCACCAAAGGAATCACATGTATTAGCAGTGAAGAGAATTTTCATATATCTTAAAGGAACATAAGAGTTTGGATTATGGTATCCAAAAGGAAAGGATCTATCTCTTGTTGCCTACACAGATGCAGATTGGGTAGGTTGTATTGATGACCGACGAAGCACCAGTGGAACAACATTCTACTTGGGTGAGTGTTTAGTATCATGGCTAAGCAAGAAACAATCATCAATATCTCTATCTATAGCTGAGGCCGAGTATATTGCAACAACACCATGTTGTACACAGGTTCTTTGGATGAAACAAAATTTGACAGATATACAGGTTGAGTATGATGAGCCATTCCAATCTATTATGATAATACAAGCACCGTCAGTATCTCAAAGAACCCGGTGATGCACTCCAAAGTGAAGCACATTCCAATCAAGTATCACTTTCTACGGGAACAGGTTGCAGAAAAGAACATCAGAGTTGAGTATGTGGGCACAAAAGAACAAGTGGAAAACATCTTTACAAAACCACTTCCACGGGAAGCCTTTGAGTATATTTGCCAAAGACTCAGAGTTATTTCTACCCCAAAATGAATTATTTTGAATGCTTATCTTATATGTCTTAGATGTACATGAGAAAGCACCATAAAGAGGACAGTCCAGTCAGGGGGATCAACCCCGGATGGAAAGATACCTTTTCCATTGATGACAAAGGGGGAGAGATTCATCAGACGCAAAGGACATAGGCATGGTTCCAGGGGGAGCAATGGTCACAGAGATGCAGAGGACAGAGGCATGTTTCCAGGGGGAGCATGAGTGATATGACTTCAGTATTGCATGACATAATTTCAGTATTGCATCAGAGTGTTTCCATCAATGCCAAAGGGAAATATTGTTGATTAAGGTTGGTTGTCATTGATGTCAACCCTTGAAGAAAGTCTGGTAGCGAATTCCAGTAGCACAAAGGCTTGGGTAATGGACCCAAGGTTGTTTCATGTATAATGGTATGATTTTTAATATATTTGAAGGTAATACTATTCTATATGGATAGCACATGTCATTTCATTTCTGGTGGTATGTGGAACATCACATAACTCCTCACGTTTTGAGAGTTATGGCCTTACGATGTGGGAGGACCCTCTTATGTTGTCTTGAAGCCCCAAAAGGTCAAAGAATTCAAAGAGCTTGCAAAGAAGAAATTGTTATTTAAATGATAAAGTAAAGTGACAAAGTCAAGAAGGATTATTTAAATAATAAAGTGAAGTGACAAAATCAAAGAAGATTATTTAAATGATAAAGTGAGGTGACAAAGTCAAGGAGGAATATTTAAATGATAAATTAATGGAGAACTTTCTAATTATGGAAAGTGGTTAGCCCTAAAAATGAGGAAAATAGGTTAAGTTACCTAGAAATGGGTTAAGTGACCTAGAAGATGGAGAGTATAAATAAGAGGAAAGACTCTCTCATTTTAGATCACACTTGAGAATATTGAATATATATAGGTGACTAAGGTAACCAAAGGATATCTAAGCCAAATTTGAGAGGGAAGGTGAAGAAAAGAGGGCCGAAATTCAAGGGAGGATAAATTCTTTTGATGATGCTTTCTAAGGCATGTTATTTACAAGTCATCTCACCATTTTCACAATAATGTTTTTTATAGAATGATTCAGACCGTGATATTGATATTCCATTGAGTAAATATATCCAAGTATACGTGGTAAAAAATTCAGCTCGTGGGTCGTTGCAGTTTTGGAGTTACACTCCGTGGAAAGTAGGGTTTGTGGCTAGTCCTGAAACTAGTCTAAAACATGTGTTTCGGGTACAAACGTCATAACTTCTTCATAAAAAATCCAAATTTAGTAAGACTAGATGTGTTGGTTAGATTACAATCTATAGTATGTTGTGTAACATTTTCATATCGATTCAACAAATATTCCGTGTGGGGCACGCTCTACAAGGTCGCTCTCTAGAATAATCCGGAATTCAGCAAGGTATGCCATTTTTGCTATAACTCCTTTTCTGAGAGGTTCCAAGTAGTGAAACCTGGAGGTATTGTACAAAACACACCGAAGAACATTTTTTATCAGTTTCAGATCTTTATTCATTACAGGTACATAGTTATGATTATTTCAAGTTAGGGTTGTTGACTAATCCAAAACTAGTCATGTGAGACTAAAGAAAAGTTTGATGAAAATGCTAGTCTCTTGTTGGTAAAGTTAAGGAAGGTTTGCATTTATGTGATCATATACACCAGGTCTATTATAGAGTTACATATCATATTTGGATGATGATATTGATGAGGGATTTTGGTTGAGGTACATGTTGGGTACATGGTTGAGACAAGTAGTTGATGAGTTGGCACATACATGAGGTGTATAGTTGATGATATTGGTAAATATTGATGAGTAGTTGACACATGATTGGTACATACTTCGTACATGGTTGGATGCACTTGTTTATGGTACAGGTTGATTACAGGTTGTTTGGTATAGGTTGGTGCATGGTTGATGCACTTGTTTATGGTACATGTTGATTACAGGATGAGGTACAGGTTGATGCATGGTTCAAGTTTATTGGTACAGGTTTACAACAGTATATCTCACAGTGATAGTGTGACATCGGTTCCATCATTCTACTTCTACTTCAGGTCGGTTGGACGGAGCAAGGACAGGTGGTTGTAGCCAGAGAACATAGGGGGTTGTAGCCTCCTTCTGGTTGTATCCATAGAATAGGGGAGTTGGAGCTTCCTTCAAGTTGTGGCCTGAGAAACAAGGGGGTTAGAGCCTCCTTCCAGTTGCAGCTGGAAAATAAAGGAAGTTGGTGCTTCCAATGAATGTAATTCTTCAAGACATATAAGAAAAATCATTATGTGGTTTTCTCTCACTTTGGGTTTCCACGTAAAACACTGGTGTACTGTGTATGTGTATGATTTATCATTTTTTCATTACTTACTTACTCTTCATTTATTGGATGATAATGCTACATTGATATAACACTTGGATTATATGGTTAAAAAGGATTAAATTGCTCTATTATTGATTCACCCCCCCTCTCAGTAATCCAATAGATGTGACGTAGACTCAATGAAATCCAAACAAACATAGTGCATGAATAAAGAAATATTACATTTAGCAATTGATCCTACCTTTTTCACCTTGGACAATGGATCCATTATCTTTTACTTTGATGAACTAGTTGAGTTTTCTATCGCTTGCTTTGAATCCCTCTTATATCAATGAAGTTCAACCTCAAGAGGTTGAATTTAGTCAATTAAAATCAACCTCTTTTACCATGTAAAATAGTGTTGGAAACAAGGGATAAATGAGGCAATTTTAGGAAAATAAAAAACCTTCCAATCCAACAAACTCAAAGGATAAGAAAAGGTGATTTTCCCCTCTCCTCACAACCTAAAATGGTGGAGCGTCAACAAATTTTAGGCACTAAAACACCAACAAACTTGGCTTGCATGGAGGTTGCTTATAAATGGAAAAAGGAGGATGATGTTAGGGAAAAATTCAACGAAATTCCTCCATATTAGATATGATCCATTATATCACAATTAAGGGATGAGATCAAATCTGAGTTTCCTAAGAAAAATTTAGTCCACCAATATGCTATGGAAAGATATCACACACCATTCACTTAATTTTTATGCACTTGTAATAGTTTGACTTATTTCATGGGTTATAGTAGCTTATGTGTGTGTCAATGAAAAATATCATATGCCTTATAACCATGTACCAATTGTCTTATTTGCAAGTAAGTACCATGAAGGTGGTTAGATCAAACAACAATGGGAACATCATCAACCAAACTAGTTGAAGCAAACCATCATCCATTAATTAGATTGCAACATGTAGGCACAAAGTTTATGAAGCCAATCCATAATGCATACCATACTGAGATACATCATAGTGAAGAAATCAGATAAACCACCATCAAACCATTTGAAACAATAGATACTCATAGCTTGCATGTAACACTATCCAACCATCATAACACATAAACATCATCAGAAAATCAACATGAAGTGATTGACATGCATGAAACAAAGTCATGGACTATCAACCAATAGTTGTCTTGAATCCTAAGTGTGCATTAGGAGGACATCCTACAGTGGCCTATGGAGAATTTTACAGAAAGCAAAGTTTCATTATTCATTGGAGATTTTCCTGGGGTTACTTCACCAAAACACTTTGTGTGTGATCAATAGTTGACAATAATTTGAGTCAACATAAGGAACAAGGGAAAATAAATAAAAGAGAAGGGTGGAGAGAGCCTTTGTTCTAGAGAGGGGAAGTTTGAAGGGAACTTTCTAGTGGACTCACCAAAATGTGGAAAATGAATGAATTCATGCTACCACACATAAGGTGGGGGTAGGGATGGAAGGCCTTCAAATCACACACACTATCAAAGATGGGAAAGAGAAGAGTGGAGTCACCACTCAATTTTAGGGCTAAATTAAGAAACCCTAGGATGAGAAAGGAGAGGATAAAAAAAATAGGGAATGCCACTAGGTTAATTATGAATTTAAACATTGTTTATGTTATCCTCTCACTATGTATTATTAGTGCATTCCAATTAGTCTTCAGATTAATTTTTACCATCAAATTAGATAAGGAAAGTAAACTAACTAGTTGAGGTGAATATGCATGGAATTTCTTTAATGAGCTAGAAACCCTAATGCAAAAAATACAACAATAAGTTATGGAAGTAAATTACCAGAATTCATTGTTGTAGGTGTCGAAGTTATCTGGACTAAAGGGAAGAATTGTGACAAGCCTCCAACGGTGATGTACATCCCAAAAGATCCTACATGCACAATTCCAATTTAATATAAGACAAGACTTGGACTCAATCTTTAATACAAATATATTTGAAAATAAAACTTAGATATACTCTATAAAAGACAAATGATGTAGGAGCATCCCTGGTATTGTGGCTATCCTATACATTTTCTTATTTTTGTTTATATTTTATGATTACAATAAAAATTAAAAAAATAATAATAATAAAATTTGTAATGTGGTGAAATATTTATTATCCTTGGTGAATTAATGTAAACCACTAGAAAAGGAAGCATTTTATTTGGAATTTGAATAGTTAGGATAGTTGTAAGGCCAAAAGCCAAGGATAACAAACATACATATGAAGTTTGTGAATGAACAAAGGGCCTTTGGCTATTCTTTGATTTGGTTTATGTAGTGTGGATGGATGTGGACTCCAGAGACCTATGCATAGGCTCTGTGAATGTAAAGAGGCTTGAGAGCATTGGCCATTAATTCAATAAAGAGGTTGTATAATTATGGGGTTATATCTATTGAGTGGTTTATTAATGATGATTTTCAATTGAATTACAAACTATGGTGGTTGTTTGTTTAATATTGGAAGTGAATTTGTTTACAACAATTGTGTAGAAATTATATTTTATCTATGTTATATTGCAAGGGTTTGTTGTCTCTTTGCATCAAGTGGTACTAAAGAAATTAGAATCTTGAGGTATTGGCATAACTACAATTAAAAAGGGGGAGTTGGGTGGAATTGTTGCCATGAGAAAATGGGGGATTCTATGAGACAACAATTGTTATAGTGAAGTGTAGATGACTCCAACAAGGGTGTGTTGTTGGGTAGAGTTATCCAAAATAGTAAGTGAATCACACCTCTAGTGGTAGGATTGGGTAGGCATTGTAAGAGAATATATAGCTCCAATATTAAAGAGCATTGTGTATAGGTCATGGATAATGGTATTAAAGAAGATATAATGGCTAGAAGAAAATAAATTGTAGTAATGTTGTAGAAGATGATGAAGAGGATGAAAGTCATAGAATTGGATCAGTGAATAAAATTTTCAAAAGATGCATATAAAAAAAATCAGAGTGATGTAGAATATGTAGAGAGTGTGGAGTAGCACCAAATCGAGATGGAGATGGTAGAATTTTCTGGAAGTGAAAATCTAGAAAGGCTAATGGAGTGGATAAAAAACATGCATAAATATTTTGAGTGTATTGAGATTAAATACCCATATAGTGCGAAAAAATTGTAAGGAATATTGAGAAAATATGAGTATGATTGGTGGGAATAGATGAACAAGGATAGAAAAGGGAGAGGCAGAGAAACGATCCAAAATTGGGAAAAGATGATCATTAAATCGAGAGGTAAGTTTGTAAATTTTTATTGTACTTTGAAAATGAAGAGAAGATTAGAGAAATTGAATAAAAATGATAAATGTGTAGAAGGATATTTAATGAATTTTGTAGCATGGCCATGACAGATAATTTTGTACAAGATAGTGAGGAAAAGATTATGCAGTTTGTCGATGGATTGAAGTTGTCTATTAAAATGAATATAATTATGGAGAATATTTATTATCATTTGGCCTTGATAATTGAGAAGGTGTGGATGAAGAAAAAGCATGAGAATAGACAACGATAGGAGAAATAAAAATGAATTCTCCTAACTATGGTTGTGGAGAATATTGAGTGTGCCAGTGGGTTGCATGTTGTTGGAAAAATTAATGAGGAAAGTGCAAGTGAAATGCATGATAGCACGACAAAAGAAAGTGGAGAATGATTTGCAATAGAAAACTATAAGGAAAAGAGTGAGGTAAAGGAGTTTGTGCATAAAACTAAAGAAGCAATGGAGGGTAGCAATCTAACCAAGAGAGTGTATATGTAGACCAAAGCTATTTTTTTAGTAGTGATAATGTTGAAATAGAAGATATTATTACAAAACATAGTGGTATTGCAATAGTGGAGTTGCAAAGAATATGATGTTACTATATGTAACAATAGAAGAGATGAAAATGGGAATGCTTGATTCCAACAATTTTTGTGTAATGACTTTGTTGTAGGTGAAGTTGAATATACAAAAAAGGAAAAGCAAGTGGATTAGACCAAATAAAATATGCAACGTTGATATTTTATGCAAAATATTGGATATGAAGTAGAGTAGCATCTAGTTGAATATGATCACAATAGAGTAGTTATTGTAGTAACAGAAAAACAAAATGAGGAGATGCTTGAGTAGCAACCAATAGTGGAGTTTGTTGAGGCAATAGTAATGGTGTAAAAGAGGAAGACTGGGGAGGAAGTAATAAATATTAAGAGGGAGTGATTTGAGGCAGTGATCCCCATTGTGCAAGATTTATAGTAGCGACCACAAATGGATGAGTTGTAGCAAGTGGTAGAAATGATGATGGCAATTATGATGAAGGTGAACCAAGCAAGGAAGATGGAAAAGTTGAGAATGGATCTATGTTTCCTACAACTGAAAAGTGAAAAGTTGTAGATTACAAAGAGGAAATGGAAGGATGTTAAATGGAGAGTTTCAAATGATTAGTGGTTTAGAGTGTGGAAGAGGTGAAAGAAAAAAAGAATGAAAAGATGAATAAATTCAACAATCGTTGATTTTTCAACAATTCTATGAGCAAGATGCTCACATTTTCCAACTATGGGAGTCTAATGCAAGAGTATCCCTAGCATTGTGCCTATCCTACACATTTTCTTGCATTTGCTTAGTATTGGTTCTATTTTGTGATTAAAAGCAAAAAATAACTTGTAATGTAGTGAAATATTTATTTTCCTTAGAGAATTTTTGTCAACCATTGGAATATGAAGCACTGTATTTCAAATTTGAACAATTAGGGTAGTTGTAAGGCCAAAATACAAGGAACACAAAATTTAGAAAGAAGTAGGTGAATGAACAAAGGAACATTGTCTCTCATTTGATTTGGTTCATGTAATGTGGATGGTTGTGGATTTGAGAGACTTGTGAAAAGGGTTTGTGAATGTAAAGAGGTCTGAGAAAATTGACCATTAATTAAATAAAGAGGTTTCAAAATTATGTGTCTATTTCTATTCACTAGTTTATTATGTTTTATTTATGATTTTTTTCAATTGAATTGTAGGATATGGTGGTTGTCTATTCAATATTAGAATTGAATTTATTTACAACATGTGTGTGATATTCCAAGGGTTAATATCCTCACTACATTAATAAACAATGATAATGTTAAGGAAAAAGACCTAAGTGCCCTTAAGGAGGATTATACCTATCTTTACCTAGCTATGATAGAATCTCTCTTGAGGTTGTAAAGTTGAATCATACAAGGTATGATGGGAACTAAGCCAATGAAGATGCCTTAGGATGAATCAACAAGTCTGCAACATTGGAACCAATAAAATCATAGAGGTCCTTGTAGAGATTCTAGAGATGAGAATTTCAATCATCCTAAGAGTGTGAGAGATGTGGAAGAGAATTAAATCACAAATTTGAGTATGTACTTGCAAGATAGGGTTTAAAATAAAGAAGATTCATACAAAATTTTAAAAGAGGAATCAAAGGGTGTAAATAGGCAAGGGAACGAACTCAGTTTGTAAGTTCACATTAGGTTAGTCATTAGAAGGTCCAATTCATAATGAAGAGTCATATTGCACATGTTAACTCAATACCGTAGGTTTTTTCATATTATGCCATGGATTGTTAGGCACAAATTACCTCTTTGTTATGCATGGTACTTGAAAATAAATGTGTTACCCTCTTAGGAATTTTTGGTATGCTAAGACATCAAGCAGGGTTAAGAAAGCTTGAGTCATTTTGAATCCATAAATAACAAGTCCAAATGGATTTGGGTTGCTATCAACCTTAAATGATGGGATTATGTAATTATGGATTTGATTGGGGGTTTGTACCCCTTATAACTAAACCCTTAATGTTATAAAATACCCCAAATGAGTTCCTCAAGGATTAAAGTGAGTCAAACCAATGACCAAGGGATAAATACTAAGAGAAAGAAAGCATCCAAGGATCCCACCTAAGTGCCAAACATCCCTAAGAGGTATCACAACTAGGCTAAGGTAAGGGGGAGTCCAAGTAAGTGATCCATCTCATAAAAACAACCTTAAGAGGTATCATATCACCATTAGGTAGGTCATTCATGAATGTGGCACGGGAAGGGACTACACATTGTACCTCCTAGAAGGCATGTGTATGTTCATACTCAAGTGAAAATCTTATATGTTACACATGGAAATATGTGTGATAATTTAACATAAATACAGGTGACATTTATCTTTCTTAATGGCTTGTTGATTTGACAATTCTTAGTAAGGACATATTAAAAAATATCAAAAAATAATATACCTTTGTATAAATATTTGTCTTTTTTCAATAGCTTGTTGATTTTGGAATTCTAAGTACATATGGAAAAATATAAAAAATAAGTCTAGTTTTGTGTTGTGAAGGATGCACAAGGTTGAAAAATTGAAAATGACATTAGAAGGGTACATAAGTAGATCTAACATGTGGGTGTGAGAGAAAATTTGAAGGATCTATACTTACCTTAAAGTGTAAAAACCTTGGTGAATTTTATTATTTCTTAAAATTCCAACTATAAAAATGTTAGCTACCTTTTTTAAAAAAATATTCAAAATTCTAGAGAATTTATATAGTTATAGATAATTTGACCATTTTTTAAATAAAATAATTATATACTATAAAAATTAAATTAGGCTATTCATTTTTTAAAAAATGGAAATTAACAAATCATTTTTAGTTAAAAAAAAAAACAACAACTTACCTAAAGGATGAAATTTAACCCCTAAATTTTTCTTTAGTAAGTGATTTTCTATAAATATTTTGTTGCATAATATTTATATTTTGCATGTATGTCTTTCTTTGCATGTGAACCATATTAATTATTCAATGTACATTCTTGCACAAACATTTTGCATGAATTATTGCTACATTATTTTCTAAATATTTTAATTGTTTAAATAATGAATGAATAGTCTTTGGTAGAAACTATTTCTCTTAAATGCTTCAACAATTTAGGTCAAAGATTATGTTTTTTTGGGTATTTTTTTATCTGTGCTCTATGAAAGATATTCCACCATAAAATAATATTTCATTTTAATCCTACAAAATTTATTATTTTAATAAAAACAAGTTAATTTTAATTTTAATTTTTCAGATTTTTATTTTAATATCTTGATTTGAAAGATATATAACATCACTTTAACTTATAAAACCTCTATGCTTCTATATAAATATTTTCCATTTAAATAAAATCATTTTCAATATTTTAAAACTTTTTTATTTTTAATATAAACATAACTAACCATTATATATTTATAATTAAATCCAATAAAACTTCTATGCTTCTATATAAATATTTTCCATTTAAATAAATTCATTTTCAATATTTTAAAACTTTTTTATTTTTAATATAAACATAACTTAAACCATTATATATTTATAATTAAATTCAATAGTAAAATTTTTAGAAACCAAATAATGAATAATTAATTTTAAAAACTAAAACTAAAATTTTTATAACTCATTAATCTAGCGTGTTTAAATCCTTAGAACCATAGATTTTATCATCTTTCAATTACTTATATTCATTAAGAATTAAAAATAATTAAGAACTAATGTGTTATTTTTAGAAATCGATTTTATATAGAGAGAATAACACTCCTTCACTTAACTCTCACCTAAACTAAATTCAATTGAAGTATATATCTATATCAATTGAGTGGTTAGAAGGAACCATTGTTACTTTTCCATTTAATTTCAATGTTATTTTCCCATTTAATTTCAATTCATATAAGTTACATATTAAACCATCCTCAAAATATTTTGAAGAGGTTAAAAGGAACCATTGTTATTTCTCTCCATTCGATTTCAATTCATATAAATTACATATTAAACCATCCTCAAAATATTTTGATTTCAATTCATACCTCACAGAGCATATAGCACCCATAGCACCTGTCATGTAGGACAACTACCATGAACCAGGGATCCCATAGTACCCTTTATATAGGCATTCTCTACTCGGAGTATGTTTAGAATCTCAGTACGCAATTCAGTCAGCTTCTTTCAAAAAAAAAATAGTGAAACGTAAATGTGTGCGGGACTATTGTTTGGGTTGCAGGATGGGAGTATGACTTCTCCAAGCATCAGTACATGAAAACAGACGAAGTGCAAAAGTACATGAAAACAGACAAAGTGCACAGAGGATAGGAGCATAGAGGCCTCCAAGTAATTAAGATTTCAGGCATAAACAGATGTAATGTAATAAGTAATTAAGATTTCAGGCATAAACAGATGTAATGTAATTACAACCATTCATCTAGATGTCTGTAAATTATGCTTATGGATATGGCACAACATTTTATGTGTATGGACATGGCACTACATTTTATAGATATGATATGTAATTACATTTTTAAATTGCTTTTGTTTAAAAGTTTAAGGTTTTTTTTTTTTTTTTTTAATATTATCAATGTAATTTTATTTGAAATTTAGTTATAAATTGTTGAATGTGTAAATTAAAATTTAGTTATAAATTGTTGAATGTGTAAATTAAAGTGGTTACATCTGTGTAATGATAATGCTTCATGGTTTTTCAGAGCACTAAATTCATTTAAACATTTAAAAAACAAATTATATCCAAAATACAATTTAAAGAACAAATTACTTCCACAGATTCAAATAAAAATTCATATCAAAACATAGAATCAAATAAAAATCATATCAAAACATAAAAAGTTTTAGACAACGTCAATTTTATCCTATAGCAGTATTCTTCATCGAACCATTCATAATCCAACCAGTTTTACATGTACACTCATTGAAATATAAAAAATCATATCAAAACCTATAAGTTTTTAGACAACGTCCATTTTATCCTATCGCAGCCTTCTTCATCGTCCCATTCATAATCCAAGCAGTTTTACATCTACAGTCGTTGAAATATAAGATCCATAAGATAGAAAGAATATGCTGAGAATATAGTAAGCTTTAAACATCGTCCATTTTATTCTATCGCAGGCTTCTTCATCGTCCCATTCATAATCCAAGTAGTTTTACATTTATAGTCATTGAAATATAAGATCCATAAGATAGAAAGAATATGTTAAGAATATAACTAGCATAGAAGTTATTTAGTTGTTGGTGAAAGGTTGATAAGATGAAACAAATCCTTAAAAGAATATATTAAATTTTATTATTGATTAACAAATAAACTGTTGGGTTTCATTTATTTGGTGTTAATATTTTAATTTCTGTTAATCATTTAAGTGGCAATCAGTTAGCTATCAAAGTAATTTTGTGTGACTACTAAGAATATTCCAGCCATATTTAATCTTGTCCATAGAAAACTTATTAAACACTAAACCCCTATTAAATGTGCCTATTGTCATAGATATACACCTTTCGACGTAATAATTAGAATAACGCTATAAACGTCGGTATGAAATTACAAATGTTTGTTTTTTACGACATATTGATGGCATTGCTCATCGTGCATTTTTCAAATGGTGAACTGTGACACGTAAAGGAAATGCTTATCGTTCAATTTTCCGCCACTGGAATCCACCACGTGAATGCGGATCTGTGGATAAGATAAGTTGGATGGGAGCGCCCTGGAATGACTCAATGTCTTTACCGTCGTCTCAATTCGGTGGCTCGCCCTCTATATAATCTCTTCATCCTCTGCCATTTTGATTCACAACAGCTCAGTGTATGATTTGCTTTAGTTACAAGTTAAAGGTAACGATGCTGTTTGAGTATTAGGGATGGCAGCCATTCCCTGCAGTCCTCGTTTGCTGCTGATTCTCGTAGGGCTTGTAGGCCTTCTTGCGGTCTCGGCTTCGGTAAGCTATTAGCATCTTATGCCTATTAGATTCTTCTTTGTTATTTCAGTCCTCTCCATAGAAAATGTTGGAATTATATCATGTGTTAATGCATTTGCCAACGGACGAATGGGTGCAGGGTGACAGAGCGGACGTTGTATTTGTGATGACCCAACGCGCACAATACGGCCAAGTCATTAAAATCGTAGGCAACGGGACTGAGCTTAGCAATTGGACTCCTTCCAAGGCCGAAAATATGACATGGACGACAGGGGATGTTTGGGTTTACGGTGTGGTATGTTGTGATCTTATCAGATAAGCTTTAACTGAATTTTGGGCACTCAGATGCATTTTACAAATTGGTTTTGGATAAGGTTTAGTAGGATTTATATTATACGTGTGATTTAGGTTAATGGGAGTTTGAATTTATATTATAGGCGTGGTTGAGATTAGGAGGCGGTTTTATATAAGGCACCTGATTAACATGAATAAGTTTGTATACATATATCTCATTCTCTATTCATTAATCATTAGTATTTATACCTAGATTAATCATTAACCAACCTGCTTGCCACTTATAAACGGCAGTGGAGTAAGGTAAGTAGGATCCATGCAAAGAATTGACAGCCCAGGAAATTGTAACGCCATTGGTTTTGTTGTTTACTGTGGGTTTTTATCGCCTGTCATCTCCTATAAACGTTAATAGCCACAAGTTAAGTGGCTGGGCTAGTTATAGGTGGATGTAATTGTTTATAGGCGGATGTAACTGTTTGTCTGTTTTTTTTTTAAATAGTATTATGATGAGTATGTATCATACAATATTAATAGTTTCATCTCATCATTCTTAAAAATAATTTTTAAGAAAATAAAATCCTCACAAATATTTTTTTACTGACACTATGTTTTGGCGTTACAGACCTTGAACAAGGGAGTTGTGTACGAATACAAAGCCACGGTGGTGAACTATGACACGGGAGCGTGCAACTGCTAGATGCCCAGGGCGAACCAAATTCTGAAGGTGCCCTCAGATTTATAGTAATGACAATTACGTGGTGACGGTTGTTTGGAGTGAATATGTGGCAACCCCTGCTACACAGATGCTTGCAGCATTGGATCGGCATGCCCATCAACCTTAGACCGCCTAATCAACTCTATTATCTAGCTATCCATGGCCATGTCTTGCATCACACATGCACCGGGTTTATGAGTGCAGTGGCATTACTTAATAATAAGGGTGCCTGAGTATTAAATATATTGTAATCTCAACAGTCTGACTGTACACTGCCAGAGTATTAAATATATTGTAACCTCAACAGTCTGACTGTACACTGCCAGCTGTACTGGACAGCTGTACTTTCTATTTTTGTCTTGCTTGAGCCTATTTAGCTCAACCATCTCCCATTGCATTGAATGCAACTTCTTCAGTACTTCTTCATACATTTCAATATACTGTTCTATTCTTTTCTCTCTGCATTTCTCTTTGCTTCACAATTTATCATGGTATCAGAGCTTCAACAGTAAGCCTCTTCACACAGTCCAGAGAGCAACACGATCCTCACAGCGCAGAGCTTCACGGATCTTGAGAGCACGCGACACAGTCTCTTTCACAAAGTTTGGAGAGTCGTCCGTCATACTCTCGAAAGATTCTCGCAGGAAACTTCCACGAGGAAGCAGTCTGTCTTACGTTCAAAAGATCAATGTAGGAAGCTTGCAGAGGTTAGAGCGTACTACGCTCGAAAGAACGAGGAAGCAGAGACCGAGAAGAAGAAACTTTAAAGATTCTTGTACAATTTTCAAGAATCGTCAAAGATTTACGAAGAAGAGCTGCAGGAGGCGGGAACTCTTGAAGAATTCAAAGAATTCGTTCAAATTCGCTAAAAGATTCCTGCAGAAGGCAGAATCGTTTAAAGATTTATGGAAATCGCTCAAATCTGTCAAAGATTGTAGCAGAGAACAAAGAACTCGTGAAATTCTTTCAAATCTTTGAAAGATTCACGAATCTTTCTTCCACAGGAGTAAAGAACGCGTCTCAGGTGCAAAGAATAGCCACTGAGGTCGTAAGATTCGTCCTGCGAATGGATCCGGAGCGGGAAACTAGTTTAGAAGGGACAAAGAGAGCGTGGAAAAGGCGAAAGAGTTTCAGTCGTTAGATCTTACGCAGAGGCCCGACAGCCATTGGATCAGCGAGAAAGTGCACGAGGTTTAGTCCTCTGCAGTGCCAAGGAGAAATTTTTGACTTGTGAAGTCGCGAAATCTCGACAGCATCTAGACCGTCCATCAAGAAACACGTGGCGAGATCTCGGCATTTCGCTAACTCGCAAGGTGTAAAGGTCAGAAGTCTGCCGTGAGAATTCGCGAATCGCGAAATCACGAGTCATTCTGGACCATTGGATCGTGAAAGATCGTGAGCCGTCGATCTTCTCCCATCGCAAAATCGGAAATCGGGATTTGGACGAGCAAAGGAGACTGCTCTCCAAAAACTCCGATACGCGATATCGCGAAATCCTGAGAGGACATGTGAGCCGTTCATCTCAGAGGACAGGTGGTAGCAGATCCAGGTGCCATCAAATCAGCATATCGGAGTTCGCGTCTTTGAAAGACCGTCGCAACAAGACTTCGCAACTCGCAAAATCGCGATAAGATTGCAGCCGTCCATTTGGTTGGACACGCGTCGAACATCAAGGAAACAGTCGGTGTTTCGGCAACCGGGGTTCTGAGTCATCAAAGAAACTTGGAGTCGCAAGTCGCGAAATCGCGAAACAACGAGGACCGTCCATCTTGAAGGGACGCATGGAGGAAATCCAAGGACTCAGAAAAAGTCCCGAAAAGGAAAGAGCCATCAGCAGATCAGGATTCGGCAAATCGCGAATCCTGAGGACGAGGATCTCGAGCACTTCGGAACCACGAAGTCTGAAATCCCAACAGTCACTCGGCGCATCGGCGTTCGGCGTTTCGCGGATCCTGGAGACGAGACGTCCGGGTCATATCCAATCGCGAAATCGCGAAGAGAGATCACGACCGTCCATTTGTTGGGACGCGTGGCAGGAATCAAGTCCATCAGCATTACGGGATTCGAAAAATCGTGGATCCTAACGACGAGACGTCCAGTGCATTTGAAGTCTCGATATTGCGAGAAGGGATCAGGACTGTCCATCATAGGAGGACGCGTGGCGCAGATCGAAGCAATCGGGAAAAGTCCCGAAAGGACAGCGCCATCGGTAAATCGGAGATCGGGGAATCGAGGAGTCAAAAGAACTCGTCATCAGGGTTCACGAAGTCCCGATTCGCGATATTCCGATAAGGTCTGGACCGTTAGATCACACAAGATCTGGACCATTAAATTGTCCAAAGGCAATTTTTCGCATTTCGGCGATTTGAAAGACAAAGAGCCGGAAAAGCCCGTAGCGCTTTAACAGTAAGGCGTGTGGTCACATTGCAAGGAGACTAAGGGCCAATTCAAGCCCGATAATCTCCCTTCAACCATCGACAAATCGACAAATTAGCGATCGGAGGTAAATACGAAATTTTCCTCTACTTTTTCTGCAATTTTTTTTTATGGCGTCGTCTAGCAATTTAGGACCAACTCAGGGTCCGATTCTTCTGGGAAAGAATTATGAGTTTTGGTCTCTACGAATGAGGTCGTTCTTGCAAGCACAAGAGTGTTGGGAACCAGTGGATCTTGGATATGTGGAACCAGATCCAACCTCCCTTTCTGCCATGAATAATCCACAGAGAATTGCTCAGGCAACACTGAGGAACAAAGAAAATAAAGCGAAATTCTGGATTCAGAATTCTGTGGATGACTCGATTTTCTCAAAAATCACAAGCGCTGGTACTTCCAAACAGGCCTGGGATATTCTTAAATCTTCCTATCAAGGAAATGACAGGGTCAAAACAGTTAAACTGCAGACCTTGAGGACACAATTCGAGACTTTAAGGATGACAGATTCCGAAAATGTGGATCAGTTCATGACTAGAGTCATGGGAATCGTGAACCAGATCAGATTGACTGGTGAAACTATCACTGATCAATGAATTGTTGAGAAAATCCTCAGAAGTTTACCCAAGAAATTTGAAATGGTTGTAACAACAATCCTTGAATCCAAGGATCTATCAAGATTTTCAACAGATGAATTAATTGGTTCTCTGGTGACACATGAGACTAGACTGCATCTCACAGATGAGTCAATCTCCAATGCCTTCAAAACTCAATTCTCCTTCAGCAGAGGGAGAGGCAGAGGAAGAAGCAGAGGTCACCAAGGAAGAGGGAGCGATCAAAGTAACCCTCTTCCAGTGGAGGAAATAGACAACAATATCCAAATCACAATTTCCAAGGTCAAAGACAACAACAACAAAATCAACATCAGAATTTTTAGCCTCAAAGAGGCAGAGGGAGAAGATCAAATGAGAAATCAAACATACAATGCTATTATTGCAAAAAGTATGGGCACTATGAATCTGAATGCAGGAAGAAGCAAGCAGATCAACTCTCAGGCATAGCACATGTGTCAAATCACACGAGAGAAAACTCAAGAGGTATGTTTCTCTCATGCCACAAGACTGAAGAACAACATAAAGATCTTTGGTTGCTGGACAGTGGATGCAGCAATCACATGACAGGTAACAAAGAATCACTTTCATGCATTGATTCTTCAATTTCATCTGATATTACACTTGGAAATGATTACTTAGTCAAAGTTCAAGGAAAATGAACTGTTCCTATTCTTACTAAACAAAATGTAAAGAAAGACATAAACAATGTCTATCATGTACCAGATCTGAAACATAACTTGCTAAGTGTAGGACAACTCATTGAACATGGCTATAAGGTACTTTTTGAGGGAGCATCTTGCAAAATATATGACAAATACCCCAGCAGAAAATTGATTTCTGAAATCCACATGACTCCAAATAGGATGTTTCCCCTTACCCTCAGAACTGCGAATCTGATTCAACCATATGCACAGAGTGCATCTACCATGAATGAAACTATGGTTTGGCATACAAGATTTGGACATCTACCATTTCAGAGTCTAAGTCTTCTTCAGAAAAACTCCATGGTCAAAGGTCTACCTATATTTAAAGAGCAAATTCCCCCATGTGAGTCTTGCATACTTGGAAAACATAAGAGAACTAGTTTTCCACAGTCATCAAATCAAGCCAAACAACATCTTGAACTTGTTCACACTGACCTATGTGGACCAATGCAAACAAAGTCAATAGGTGGTAGCTTTTACTTTCTAACATGTATTGATGATTTCAGCAGAAAAATATGGATCTATTTTCTCAGACACAAGTCTAAAACATTTACAAAATTTAAAGAATTCAAGGCAGAAGCTGAAAAACAGAGTGACAAATATATCAAAGCACTCAGGTCTAATGGAGGAGGAGAATACAACTCCAGAGAATTTGCAAATTTCTGCAAATCACATGGCATTATAATGCAAACAACAACCAGGTATACTCCACAACAGAATGGAGTGGCTGAAAGGAAAAATCAGACAATAATGAATATGGCAAGAACACTTCCTAAAGAGAAAAGTTTGTCAAATAGTTTTTGGGTTGAAGCAATAGCATGCTCAGTTTATCTCTTGAATAGATCACCAACCACAAGTCTAAAGATGAAAGTCCCCCAAGAAGCATGGAGTGGGACAAAGCTCAATGCAGTGCATCTAAGGACATTTGGATGCATAGCATTCTCTCACATACCTTCTGAATTAAGGAAGAAACTTGATGACAAAAGTGAGAAATGTATTTTCACTGGATATAGTGAAACATCTAAAGCTTACAGGCTGTACAATCCAATCACCAGGAAACTAATTCTCAGCAGAGATGTAAAATTTCTGGAAAATCAATTCTGGAATGATTCAGAAAATCAGCAGATAGACACTCACAATCCATTACTGCCAAGTTCTGAAAACGCAGAAAATTCAGAACAACAAGTACCTCAAACTACTCTTCCAATATTGCAGGTACAAAGGAAACCTGAAAATTCTCAGGATAACTCAACTTCCAGCAGAGAATCATTCTCTGAACCACACAATCAGAGAACTCGAAGTTTGACAGAAATCCATCAGCCACCTGGATTTGAAGTCCAAGAGAACCCATCCAAAGTATATCGGTTGAAGAAATCTCGGTATGGCTTAAAGCAAGATCCAAGAGCTTGGTACAACAGAATTGACACTTATCTGATCAAAAGTGGTTTCAGCAGAAGCCAAAATGAGCCAACTCTTTACACCAAAACAGATCAGCACGGTAAAATTTTGATTGTATGTTTATATGTTGATGACATGATCTATACAGGAAATCTTGAGTTAACAAATTTTAAACATGCCATGCAATCTAAGTTTGAGATGACAAATCTTGGCATAATGAAATATTTTTTAGGGATTGAGGTTAATCAATCAACCAAAGGAATTTTTGTCTGTCAACAAAAATATGTAGCAGACATCATCAAAAGATTTCACATGGAATGATGCAATCCAGCAGAAACCCCCATACCACTAGGCACAAAATTGAGCAAGAATGATGAAGGACCTACAGTGGATTCTACCCTGTACAAAAGTTTAGTAGGCAGTTTGTTGTATCTTACAACAACTAGGCCTGACATAATGTATGCAACGAGCCTTGTTTCCAGATTCATGGAATCACCCAAAGATTCTCATTGGAAAATGGCGAAACGAATTTTGAGATATGTTGCAGGAACTCTCAATTTCGGCTTATGGTACACTAAATTTGATAGTAATCAACTCTCTGGTTACACAGACAGTGATTTTGCAGGCAACCTAAATGACAGGAAAAACACATCTGGACATGTTTTTCAACTGGGCACGAACCTGATTACATGGGCATCAAAGAAGCAGTCAATTGTATCAATATCTTCTGCAGAGGCAGAGTATGTAGCTGCTACCTCAGCTTCTTGTCAAACTGTGTGGCTGAGAAGAATATTTAAAGATATGTCACATACATAAAATGATCCAACTCTTATATTCTGTGACAATACTTCAACAATTGTTTTATCTAAAAATCATGTGTTTCATAAGAAAAACAAACACATTGACACTCGTTTTCATTTCATACGCGAGCTAGTCAATAATGGTGATATTGCACTACAATTCTGTGGTTCACGAGATCAGCTTGATGATATCTTTACAAAGCCACTAGGAAAGTCAGTTTTTGAATTTCAAAGACAACACTTAGGCATAATTAGTGCTGATGTTTGTAACTGTTAAGTTTAAGAGGGAGTATTAAATATATTGTAACCTCAACAATCTGACTGTACACTGCCAGTTGTACTGGACAACTGTACTTTCTATTTTTGTCTTGCTTGAGCCTATTTAGCTCAACCATCTCCCATTGCATTGAATGCAACTTCTTCAGTACTTCTTCATACATTTCAATATACTGTTCTATTCTTTTCTCTCTGCATTTCTCTTTGCTTCACAATTTATCACTGAGTATCTATGCTCTGCTCAAATTGTTGATTTTACTGATGAATCTCGTTATAATTTCCGTATTATTATAATATGACAATGCTCCTTATATCGATCTCTATCTCTCTTTTATTTTTACGCCGAAAGGCGTGTATGAGATGGGCACAATTAATGATCTTTTAATTTTAAATTCTCATCTGATGGTCATGCATTGAAGATGCTGGCATATTCTCAGTCGTCTTCCAAAATCAATTAGTAAGATTTATTGTTGATAACTTCTTTGCATTTATAAATGCATCCGTTATCCTGTTTACTTTTTAACATTTACCTAATCATATTAAGAAATTACTGTAACATCATATGATTGCCACGTTTAAATGATTAGCTTTTGGAATGGAATTCTTCAACTGTCCGTACGTGGCTGAGATGTGGAGGGTTTGTTTTCTGTGTGAGATTTAGCCACTATTTATGTGATGGGCTGGGAAGTTCGCAGTTTCTTCATACATGGGCCTGGCGTTTTCACTGATTTTTTTTTTAACGTGAGAGTTTTTATTTATTGTCCGTTCGGCGTTCACCAGCCGCGCCGCCAGTTAGCGGCTGTGCTAGTTACAATGTCGTGGAGCGTTCAATGTAATAGGCCAGAGTTCATAAGTCACAATGCCAATATCAATAAGTCTCGGTAAACGAAGAAATAAGAGAAAAACATTAATATAAAATACAGAAACAAAATGCAATCGTCCACATATGTTTGAGATAATGTAACTTCCCAGATTGTTTTATTTGGACGAACGCTAAGAGATCTGTTAACACTTTAATAATAACAATAATCATCTATTTGAATTTCATAAGTTGCAAACAGTAGCAAATATTGTTGGGATCTTTTGAAACAAATCACCTTGGTCATAAACCATGGATCTTTGAAGACAAAGAACAAAATCTTGCATACCTTCATATGGCAGGTTCTGCACGTGGACATAAATAACTTATATTGAATCAGAGATCGTTTCAATTTATCACGGTATCCCACTTTTCGCAAGAGCGACTTTTTATTACAGATAAAAAATGGCTCAAATTATCATTATAATAATTTTTTAAAACAAAGCACAGACATTGAGTTCTGCAAGAGAGAACAACTCCTGTAACACCATATTCAATTACAAACCCAGCACTTTAATAAGTAAACATTAAACTACGCCGCCGGCAATGACTGTCCCAACACTCCATGACCAATAGCAAGGACTTCCATAGGCGGATGAGAAGTAGATCGGTGAGATAAAAGACTGGTTCCAATCAGAAACGGCAGAGGCTATCAATCAGCAAAGGGCAAATGATTCGGTCATTCCAGCAGAGAAACAACCTCAGGAAATTAGAAGATTTGTATAGTAATTAGTTGTCCTTCTCTTTTGCCGTCCCAAGTGCAATATATCAGGCTTCGTTTAGGTGAAAGTAGAGCTTTTTTTGACAGAGAATCATCCTCTGCATTCGCTTCTCTGTATATGTGTTGGAGAATGAGATTTTGGAAATTTTTCTCTAAAGTTTTAACTCTTTCCAGCTTTCAATTTTGGTAGCTAAAAGATTGCCTTTAGAGGGAGGGTAGGTCGGTGCGAGGGTGGGTGGCATTAATAGATAAAATAGACGGTGGGAAGGGGTGAGCATTAATAGATAAACTTTATTATTAATGCCCGGCCTCCCACCCTCTATAGAGGGTGGGGGCATTAATAGATAAACTTTATTATAATAATAAAGTTTATCTATTAATGCCCCTTTCCCTCCCACCCTCTATAGAGGGTATATAAGACTGACTTACATCTATGGCTGCTATCTATCCTTGCTTGTCGGAAGCTCGTGTTTTCTTTCCTCTGCATCTAGTCATAACAACTTTGGAGTCCCCCATCAACTGCATCTGACGAATATCCAGGAGATTTGCCAGAAAAAGTGAGGCCCACACCCCAACTAACTCTACATTCGTGTTAGTTCCAGATCCGCAATTGAAAAACCATCTTATGTCTTGACCATAGGCCCTTTTCATGGATCCCCCTGCCCCGCAAATTGAACTATCATAAATGGCCGCTCCATCAAAAAAGGCAATCGTATAGCCATTAATCCTTTCAATCGGGCTATAAGTAGTCTGATTATTATTTGCAGGATAGTAATAGAGATTAGTTGAAATTTTGTGGCTAACTTTGCTGACAGAGGGTAAAATTCCTTCAAACAAAGTATTGTTGTGCTCCAGCCACAGGAACCAACAAATTAGAGTCGGGAGTTTCAAAGGCACATCTTTGTGATGATACCAAATTTCCATCGCGTCCTCTAGAGTACCACCGGACCATTCCAAACGAAGATTTAGAGCAGAGAGGCAAGTAACCCAGACTGATTTAGTAAACTGGCAATTTGTAAATAGATGTTCAATGTCTTTGTCGCCCGTTCTACACAAATGGCATAACCCCGGACCCGACCATCCCTTTTTTTCAATACATCCCAAGTTAGAATGTAATGTCCTGTCGCTAGCCAGAAGAATAAAATAATCTTTAGTTGAATGTGCCACCTCCACAAATTAGTCTTCCATCCTTTGAATACCGAAAATGACTGAATAGACATTAAAGCTTGATAACAGTTTTTTACCGTTAAATTGCCTGAGGAGTCTCCACCACTCCAGATGAGGTTGTCTACTACATCCACTTGTATCGTGACCCCTGCTTGATTGAGACCACTAGTAAATGACTTCCACTCTTTTGCCTAGGCTCCCCTCAAACCTAGCTCATTGCTACTCTTCCATTGTTCAATGCCAGATAATAATTGTGTGTTTGTTGTTGCTAGTGCCAATGCAGTCACCCCCATTTCTTTTAAAGAAGTTAAGATCCCCTCTGAGAGGATGGTACTGTCCCCTAGATTCATAATTTTATCTCGGCCCGAATTTACTTGTGAACCAGAACCAGGCAGCCAACTTAGCCAATTATTGATGATAGGAAGTGCTCTTCTTAAACTAGTCCAGATTTTAGAAGCATTGGGTTTTTGGTGGGAGAAGTGTCTAATCCACTTGATAAAGGTGGTGTTGTGTAAATACTTCTCTTTGATTACCTTCTGCCAGATGCTGGGTTGATTTACTAGCCTCCATAAAGTAGTTGCGTTCAATGCCAGATTGAAAAGAGGAAGGTTGTAGAATCCCCATCCCCCAAACTTTTTTGGTCTGGATAAGACCTCCCATCTGCATAGATGGTACTTCTGAGCCTCCAAATGACCTTTCCACAAGAACTTGAACATTAGTTTTCTAACTTTATTTAAAATCGGACGAGGAATGGCTTCCATGGTCATCCAATAGACATTTTGTCCTTCCAAGACAGATTTTAACAAAATGAATCTCCCCCCAGCGAAAGCCATCTTGTTCCCCAATGATTTATTTTTTTTGATACCCTAACCACCATCCAATCTCAGTCTGCAGCTCGAAAGGAGCCTATCTTTAATACATAACCAAGGTACCGGAATCCCGCAGAAAGTTCATTGAAATTATAAGGCATAATCGATTTGTAGGAGTTTAGTTCATTTTCCGGGATACCTTCGCTGCGAATAGAAGATTTTTGTTGATTCACAGTCATCCCAAAGGCTCTGCAGAAGTTGTTTATAAGATGGGTGATCACTTGCCATTATGTGATATTTGCCTTTGACATTATAAGAACATCGTCCACAAAAAGTAGGTGGAGAATTCTTGTGAATTTACACTTTGATCCCAGAGATCTGACCACCTTCAAAACTGTGTTTCATCAATAAGCTAAGTCCTTCCATTGCAAGGATGAAGAGAAGTGGAGAAAGTGGGCAGCCCTGCCTGAGTCCTCTCCCACTTCTGAAAAAATCTGAAGCCTCCCCATTGACAAGGATTGCAAAGGAGGCGGAGGTGACACGGGACATTATCCAGGTAATCATCTGCAGCCCCAAGCCAATTTTATGAAGAATAAGCCTGAGAGAGTCCCAGTTTAGGCAGTCATATTCTTTTCTTAGATCCAATTTAAGCACCAACGCTTTCAATTTGTTTTTTTTATACTGTGGAGGCACTCATGGGCTGTGCCTATGGCATCTTGGATACGCCTTCCCTTGAGAAAACCCAATTGTTTGGAGGAAATGTATCCTGAGAGCACTCCTTTCAATCTGATAGCAATTATTTTTTTGGATGATCTTATAGACTAAGTTGCACAGTGAGATAGGGCGATAATCTTCAAAGGTTTCCACTTTGTTTGCCTTAGGGATCAGGGTCAGAAAAGTGGCATTTAGTCCACCAGCATTGACTCCACGTATTCTTGAATCTTCTACCATTGATAATAAATCTTCCCCAACCAAGTTGAAAAAGGAGATAAAGAATTCCGCGGTCCAGCCATCTGGACCCAGACTCTTTTCCTTTTTGAAGTGAAACAACACAGTTTTTAACTCATCAATCGTGACTGTCCTGTATAATTCCTGAGCCTCTTGTTCACCAATCATTTGGGGAAATCGGTCAACCAGCTCACATTGTTCAGCAGTGTTTTGATGAACCAATTTATAAAACTTCTTGAAGAAAAAAGCCGCCTCTTTTTTTAACAGTTTATTTTCATTGATCACTTCTCCAGTTTCAGTTTTGATATCCCAAATATAATTTTTTATCCTGTTCCTGGAAGCCACATTAAGGAAATATTTAGCGTTTGAGTCACCGCATGCCAACCACAGCGCTCTGCTGCGGAGGCACCATAATTCTACCTCTTGACACAAGACATATTTCCTCTCAAGTTCGAGATTTCTCAGGATCGCCGCTGTATCTAAATTGTTTGGATCACCAATCTGATACAGAAGTTGCTCCTTAATATCAGTTTCCAAAGCCGTAAGTCTAGCTTTCTGCTTAATTAACTTTTCAGAGTGCCAGGCCTTTGTACAAGCTTTTAGGACTTTTAATTTCCACACCAATTTCTTCTATGGACTGCGTTCCAAAGAAATCCATGGTCTTTCCAGAGTTTGTTCACAATATCCACAAACTCCTTATCTTCAACCAAATGACCTTAAATTTAAAAGGAAAGGCTTTGAAAATTACAGGAAAATCTAGCTGAATACATATAGGTGCATGGTCAGAGAAAAAAGGATACTGAACCCACGTCCTGTAGAAGTCTATCCCAGTTCTTCTTAAATCAATATTCTGTCCAGGCGTTTAGCAATCCCGTTCTGGCCCATCCGTCCATTACGCCAAGTAGAAACAAGCTTGGACGACTTTAAATCAATTAAATTATTTGAGGCAAACAGATCTTTATAAAAATCATCCATGAAACCCTGATTGGTCGCCCCCCACGCCTCTTGGGAGTCAAAGATAAAATTAAAGTCTCCCGCCATAATCAGATTAGTAGCAGACAAAATATCGCTATCTCTCACTTCATTCTAGAAAGATTTCTCGGTTGTACAAGGGCCATACACATTTAACAACGAGATCTCCCACTTGTTTAAAATGCTACTACCAGTAAGTAATATGCCCCCAATCGTAATGTAAGGAGTCAGTTCATAAAAACTTGGGTCCCAGGCAACCAGAAGGAAGGCCCCGAGATGTGCCCACTGAACTGACTGAGCAGATCGCCCAAGAAGGTCGAAAACAGTAGAAGAAATCCCTAGCCTTTTGAGAAGAGACTAGCGTTTCTTGAAGGAATACAATCTCAGGCTTTGTTTGTTCCATCAAACTCCGAAAAGAGGCAGATTTGAGAGTGCCCCCAATCCCTCTGATATTCAGAGAGAGCAACAACATTACTTTGACCTTGCCAAGGCCTTCATTGCTCTAAGTGGCCCAATGTCAGTCGAGGGAGAAGAGACCTCTCGAGGGAGAAGAGACCTCTGCTGGAAGTTCAATAGATTGTGTGAGTTTTTTTCGGCAACTTCTAGTTTTAATAGGCGAAAATTATAAGGCTACACCTCTTGACCATGCGTAGTTTTTCCCTTCCCAATCATTTTCTGTCTTTGAACTTGTTGCTTTCGAAGACCCTAAAGGAACAAGAATCCTCTTTCCCAGATACGTGGGAATTTGTGTATTTTCCTTCACCTCTCTTCCAGTGGAGGCCAGGGAATCAAGAGCTAATAAATGAACGGCCTCCTCTTCTAGTTCCCTAAAACCAAGTAATAGAACAGTTTCTAAGACCTTTGTTTATGAGGGGGGGGTCCCTGCTACCGGGAGGGTCGATGTAGTCACTAATGGGCTAGATAAAAGGGTTGACATAGGACGATAAGAAGGCAGAAGAGGCATCGAATCATCAACCACAATACTAGGAGACAATGCTTCATAGTCTGTGTAGGGGCAGAGCGTCGGTTCAGAGCTAAAAGGAGAGGACTCTCTAAAGGTGGGTGAGACAACAACAGGAGCAGAGGTTCTTCTGAGCATCTCCTTCTGAAGTGGTCCAGAAACTCCTCCCAAGTGTGTAAAGTCTCTAGGTGCAGACTAGGTTAAATCAAACTTATCCAAAGCTACCTTTTCCATCAAAGTAAGGGATGAGAAGAGAGAAGGACAAAAGTGTTGTAACTTACCTGAGAGAGTGTCAAGGGTCTCCACAGGTGAAGCAGGTCTAGAAAGGCCAAAGGAGGGCTCAACTGCAAACATGTTCTCTTCCATCAAATAATCAGGAGGATCTTCATTAACAAGTGTGTTTTCAAACTTTTCCTCTGTCACTTTCCCTTTGCAATATCTTCGAAGGTGGCTTGTGCAATGGCACCAGTTACATCTGAAGGGGACTCCCAAATAGTCCATTTTTTGTTTATAGTGGCAACCTCGCCAGTCAATGTCGAGGACTTCTGGGAGTCCTTCATGGATATCTATCTCCACTAAAATTCTCCATATCTTCCTTGAAGGGTTGGTAAAAGTGTTTGGATCCAGAGCAATAAAATGCCCCAAGGCATTTCCTATAGCCTTCAAGGCCCCTTTATTCCAGAATTTCCACGGCAAACCCGGTAGGAGAACCCAAAGATGTCTGTGTTGGAAATGCTCCATGTCTGGATTAAAGGCTAATCTCCACCTTTTCAGCATCAGGCTACTCCTCCTCAGAACCCGGAACTTTCCCAAAAGTATACTGACATCTTCCGATGTTTTGCAAAGAAAGCCTATCCATCCTTTGGTCAGATAAACAATCTCCGACATATAATCGAGAATGGTAGTCCAGTTCTTAGTAACCCAGTTTGAAACAGAAATGTCATTTAGATAGGAGTATGTAAGTCTACCTACGAATTCACACATAGCCAACCTGCAGGTGTTTTCCAACCCCACATCGTCGCCTAAGGTCATTCTTCTATCTCTTTTGTTTGGTTTCCAGACTCTTTTCCTGAAGCCTGTTTGTCTAGAAGGAGGAATATTAAAGGGTCTGTCTCTAACAAGAAACTTCATAGCAGGAACCTCATGAGCAGAAAGTCCCTGTTTCAACGTGGGGGAGGTATTAGGAGGACCACAAGACTGAGTAAACTATGGGAGAGTATATGGGTTCGAGGCAAAGGGTGAAGGTGGGGCTAGAACAGAAGTAGATGCAAGAGAAGTAATGGAGGGCAGGTTTGAAGGAAAAGAAACAATATCTTCTCTCTAAGCATTAGTAACTGTGTTTTTTAGGATGCCTTCCCTAAACCAAACTAACTCATCTACAGGGTTCATGAGTGATTCAAAATCTTTTAATATCTTTGCTTCCCTTCCCGAATCCATATTGTCAGTTCTATAGAACCTTTCAAGTATGGAAAAAGAAGACAGGAATGATCACAGACTGACAAGGAGGTTTGCCAATAAGAAATCACGGGATAGTGTCGGAAAGTGTTCCAATCGAAGACTGTTTAGCAACTTTAAGGAAAACAGAAGGTCCCATCTTGGGCCAAGGACAGTCAAGTAATAAAAAACAAAGGAGAGACTAAGAAAAACCTTGGGAAACAGTCAACGCAGAAACCGGAGGACTGTTCAAGAATCTTAACAGGATTGTGGTCGGAAGACGATGATGAAAACAATCAAAGGCCGGAGGACGAGGGGGAAAACAAGTAACGGTTTCATCTTTTCAAAAAATCCTCTTATGAAAAAATAAACCTTAATACTACTCAGTCACTCTTCATGGTATGAGAGAAACCTCCATTCTTTCACAAAGTTGGAGCTGTGATAGTTGTAGGAACGCTGCCATTGCTAGGGTGGAACTTCGACCTTACATCCTTCAATATTGGAGAGTATTAGCTTGTAACACAAGCCAAAAAAAACCTTAGATTGCGACTTGAAACATACAAGTATATATCTCGTAAATTAATCTATTAGATTGCGACCATTTAATTTAATATAGCATGGTCCAAAAGGATTGGATTCAATGGTGGAAAGTCGGTAGTTTTTCATCCCATGAAACACCTTGAGGTAATGGTGGAACCTATGATTGTACCCAGAAATACTATATTAAATACTCACCCGGATATCAAAGATTCAAAATCCCAGCTTACCTTATGTGTCCCTTATGAGGCATCATGAGCACATGAGGTAGCAATGGAATAGCCAATCAAAAAAACATACTAAATGGTATAGTGCCCACCACCATGTCACATATTCTAAACCCCAACTTACCTTATGTGTCCCTTATGAGGCATCCTGGGCCCACCTGGAGGTAGTCGTGGGATAGCCAGTCAAAAAAACATAATATAACATGAGAATATTAGCTTCCAAGAACATAATATGTTTACAAGAAATAGATCTGTGATAAACCATTTATTGAGTCAGTAGAAAGTTTGGAACTCATTCTCCAATTCACCTATTGTGCCTTTTATGGATTGCTTAATCACGGAAATTTATTTTAATTGGAGTGCACATGTTCATCCTTTTCCCTTTCGTTAGAAAAACGTGGGAAGATTACTGGAGAGCTTTTGGTCAGGTATGTCGGTGGCAAGGAAACTCAGTAGAAGATGCCTGCAAGGACTGGCTCTCTCAGCCTCTGAACTGAAATGTAAAGGCATTGCCTCTTATCATTAACTGGGGATCTAGCTTGCCAGAAATGCGGCGGTATTAAAACATAAGTCCACTCTTCCAGGGCTCAATATTTTATCCCATTTTCCTCAAGAAAAGGAGGCCAGTGGGGGGAGGGTTATTTAGGAAGAATCAGTAGATATATGTAGACCACGGGATGTAGATATATGGTTTCATGCTTAAAATGGGGTTAGGAACAGGATCCAATAACTATGTTGAACTCATGCCCATTAAACTATTACTCCTTTTTTCTCTGGAAAAGAAGTTTCTACTCTTCAGATTTTCAAGGATTCACTATTTTTCATAAATTGAATAAAAAGAAACAGCATTGCCATAATATTTTTTTTTCTCCTCTACTCGAGGAAGTCTTCATAGTTTTTACCTCTTTTGACGTGAAATCGGGAAGCTGACTTTCTCTCTAAAGAAGGTTTGCGGATGGATTTTGGGTCATGGATGATTATTGAAATAAATGAAGGTTCAGAGAATGTTTTCTATCATAGGCCTTTTATAGATACTTGGGGGATTTTGGATCCAAATGTTTAGTGATGTTTTCTCTATTCTTAACTTATATCCAGCTTGTTTATGATGGATGTTCTGTATAGTTCCCTCCATATTTGATCAGTTACAAGTTTTTACCTTTTTATTGGTGTATCTTAAGCCAAGAAGTAAGGCTCTAGGCTGTTTTTCGGCTCCTCTAGCAGTGTTTTTGTCCTTTTTTGGATGGATGTTTTCAACAATGTTTTTGGGTCTATGACATATACCTGTCCTATTAAGTTGTATTGTGTTCCTAGGGGATGTTCCTTTGTCTCGCTTTATTCTTGGGTTGATGGACACATGAATGATGTTATTTATGTTGGTTTTACAGAAGATTTTTTAATGACTTGTCTCATGCCATAGGTATCATACATGGTGATATGTATCTATAAAATGTAAATTTCTTTTCTCCATGGATGAAATAAAATTTAGGCTTTTTTCTTAGGAAATAATAATAATAATAATAATAAAAACATTTAGATATGCTCTATAAAAGATAAATGATGTAGGAGCATCCATGTGGTTATCCTTTACTCTTTATTAGTTTTGTTTCTATTTTATGATTACAATAAAAATAAAATAAAATAAAAAAAATTGTAATGTGGTGAAATATTTATTATCCTTAGTGAATTATTGTAAACCATTAGAAAACTAAGTATTTTATTTGGAATTTGAATAGTTAGGATAGTTGTAAGGCCAAAATCCAAGGATAACAAGCATAAATATGAAGTTTGTGATTGAACAAAGGGCCTTTGGCTATTCTTTGATTTGGTTTATGTAGTGTGGATGGATGTGGATTCGAGAGACCTATGCGTAGGCTATGTGAATGTAAAGAGGCTTGAGAGAATTGGTCGTTAATTCAATAAAGAGGTTGTATAATTATGGGGTTATATCTATTGAGTGGTTTATTAATGATGATTTTTAATTGAATTACAAACGATGGTGGTCGTTTGTTTAATATTGGAAGTGAATTTGTTTAAAATAATTGTGTAGAAATTATATTGTATGCGTGTTATATTTTAGGGGTTCATGGTCTCTTTGCATCAAGTGGTACTAAAACAACTAGAATATTGAGGGATTGGCATAAATATAATGAAAAAGGGGGAGCTGGGTAGAATTGTTGCCATGAGAAAACAGGGGATTCTATGAGACAACAATTGTTACAGTGAAGTGTAGATGACTCTAACATGGGTGTGTTGTTGGGTAGAGTTATCCAAATGAGTAATTGAAGCACACCTCTAGTGGTAGGATTGGGTAGGCATTGTAAGAGAATATATATCTCCAATATTAAAGAGCATTGTGTATAGGTCATGGAGAATGGTATTAAAGAAGATATAATGTCTAGAAGAAAAGAAATTGTAGTAATGTTGTAGAAGATGATGAAGAGGATGAAAGCCATAAAATTGGCTCAGTGGAGAAAATTTTCAAAAGATGCATATAAAAAAGATGAGAGTGATGTAGAATATGTAGAGAGTGTGGAGTAGTAGAATTTTCTGGAAGTGTGAATCTAGAAAGGCTAATGGAGTGAACAAAAAGCATGCATAAATATTTTGAGTGTATTAAAATTAAATACCCATAGAGAGTGAAAAATTCCTATGGAATATTGGGAGAAGATATGAGTATGATTGGTGGGAATATATGAATAAGGATAGAAAATGGAGAGGTAGAGACAATATCCAAAATTGGGAGAAGACGGTCATTAAATTGAGAGGTAAGTTTGTAAATTTTTATTGTACTTTTAAAATGAAGAGAAGATTAGAGAAATTGAAGAAAATTAATAAATGTGTAGAAGGATATTTAATGAATTTTGTAGCATGGGCATGAGAGACAATTTTGTACAAGATAGTGAGGAAAAGATCATGCATATTTTGCATGGATTGAAGCTCTCTATCAAAAGGAATATAATTATGGAGAATATTTATACTTTAGAAGAGGCTTATCATTTCGCCTTGAGAATTGAGAAGGTGTGGATGAAGAAAAATCATGAGAATAGACAATGATAGGATAAATAAAAATGAATTCTCCTAACTACAATTGTGGAGAATATTGAGTGTGCCAGTGGGTTGCATGTTGTTGGAAAAATTAATGAGGAAAGTGTTGATGATTGCAGCTACATGAGACATCTTCCAAGACACAGACCTGAGAGAGAGCCCCTGAGTTGGGTGTGTGGTTCCTATCTGAGACAGAACTGGAACGTTGTGTTGGCCTCCTCCTTACAGAGAGTTGAGATGAACTCCAAATGATTCTCGTGTGTAACGCAGTGAGAAAGAAGATCTGCTGAGTTGGACGTGCATGTGGCTGAGCATAGGTGAACGTGTGAAATCCCATGATTTGGGTGCATCGTTCTGATACAAAGATTAAATGATGTATTATCCTCCTCTGAGAAGAGAGTTGAGATGATGAACTCCAGATGATCCTCATGTGTAATGCAATGAGAAAGAAGATTTGTTGAGTTGGACATGCACGTGGATGAATATAGGTGAACGTGATCCTAGTGGTTGAGCACTAGTGAGTGTGGTTCTCCTGTGAGATGCAGTGAGATAGAGATACATCACTGTGGTTGAGCACAGATGGATGTGCCCCTAGTGGCTGAGCACTAGTGGGTGTATAAGATCCCTTGCTATATTTTTCAAGAGTCAAACTTACCTGTAACCCTAATTGTTATGTAAAGGGTACAGGTCGACCCCACCTTAATGTAAAAGATAATTAATATGGTAATTATTAATTATATTATAAGATATTGAGGTCGACCATGTTGTGCCAATAGACATTATTGTTGATAGGTTCAGTCTAATATAGGTAAAGGTAAATTCCCCATTGAGGAGTCATATCGCAAGTGTGAGTTTGGAAATTTCAACAAACACTTGTTCTTGGGAAAAGTACGCACCTCTCTCGGGTGCTAGTCTTATAGGGTTTGTGAGCACCCTTTTGTGTGCTAGGTTTATGGTGTGGGAGGTATTTCTCTTGAAGAATATAGCAAAGGATTGGTTGGGTTTTCTTCCCTTGTTGAGAAGGGTTTCCCAAGATACTTCTTGTGTACTTGTGCATGGTGTTTCTTCTTGTGATCTTGGTTGTTGCAAAAAATTGTTTATGGTTTAAGTAAAATTATAAAAATGGAATGAACTTCATGCTTGAGACTAGCTTATTGAAAAATCAATAGAAAATACAAGTGAAATGCATGATAGTATGACAAAAGAAAGTGGAGAAGGATTTGAAATAGAAAACTATAAGGAAAAGAGTGAGGTAAAGGAGTTTGTGAATAAAACTAAAGAAGCAATGGAGAGTAGCAATCTAACCAAGAGAGTGTATGTGCATGCAGACCAAAGTTATTGTTTTAGTAGTGATTAATGTTGAAACGGAATATGGTCTTACATAATATAGTGGTATTGCAATACTGGAGTTGCAAAGATATGATGTTACTATATGTAACAATATAAGAGATGAAAATGGGAATGCTTGATTCCAATATTTTTTGTGTAATGACTTTGTTGTAGGTGAAGTTGAATGTACAACAAAGGAAAAGCAAGTGGAGTAGACCAAATAAAAGATGCAACGATGAGAGTTGATGCAAAATATTGGATATGAAGTAGAGTAGCATTTAGTTGAATATGATCACAATATAGGAGTTATTGTAGTAAAAGGAAGACAAAATGAGGAGATGTTTGAGTTGCAACCATTGGTGGAGTTTGTTGAGGCAATAGTAATGGTGCAAAAGAGGAAGAATAGGGAGCAAATAAGGACTATTGAGAGGGATTAATTTGAGGTAGTGATCCCCATTGTGAAACATTTATATTAGCTACCACAAATGGATGAGTTGTAGCAAGTGGTATAAATGATGATGGTAATTATAATGAAGGTGAAGCAAGCAAGGAATATGGAAAAGTTGAGAATGGATATGAGCTTCCTACAACTAAAAAGTGCAAAATTGTAGATTACAAAGAGGAAAGGGAAGGATGTTAAATGGAGATTTTCAAATAATTAGTGATTTAGAGTGTGGAAGAGGTGAAAGAAGAAAAGAATGAAAAGATGAATAAATTCAATAATCATTGATTTATCAACAATTCTATGAGAAAGATGCTCACATTTCCCAACTATGGGAGTCTAATGCAAGAGCATCCCTAGCATTATGCCTATCCTACAATTTTTCTTGCATTTGCTTAGTATTGGTTCTATTTTGTGATTAAAAGAAAAAAACAACTTGTGATGTGGTGAAATATTTATTTTCCTTAGAGAATTTGTGTCAAACATTGGAATATGAAGCATTTTATTTCAAATTTGAATAGTTGGGGTAGTTGTAAGGCCAAAATCCAAGGAACACCAACTTTAGAAAGAAGTAGGTGAATGAACAAAGGAACAATGGTTCTCCTTTGATTTGGTTCATGTAATGTGGATGGTTGTGGATTTTAGAGACTTGTGAAAATGGTTTGTGAACGTAAAGAGGTCTAAGAAAAATGACCATTAATTAAATAAAGAGGTTTCAAAATTATGTGGCTATTTCTATTGACTGTTTATTATGTTGTATTTATGATTTTTTTCAATTGAATTATAGGCTATGGTGGTTATCTATTCAATATTAGAATTGAATTTATTACAACATGTGTGTGATATTGCAATGGTTGATATCCTCACTACATTAATAAACAATGATAATGCTAAGGAGAAAGACCTAAGTTCCCTTAAGGAGGATGATACCTATCTTTCCCTAGCTATGATGAAATCTCTCTTGAGGTTGTAAGGTTGAATCATACAAGGTACGACGGGAACTAAGCCAATGAATATTCCTTAGGATGAATCAACAAGCCTGCAAAATTGGAGCAAAGAAAATCATAGAGGTCCTTGTAGAGATTCTATAGATGAGAAGTGCAATCATCCAAGAGTGTGAGAGATCTAGAAGAGAATTAAATCACAAATTTGAGTATGTACTTGTAAGGTAGCTAGAGAGGTAGTGGGGGGGCCCAGAGGGCCCATAGTGATAATAGTGGAGGTCATTCAATGTAAGGTGGACTAGGTCCACTATATTATTAAATAAGGCCCACTATGGTAGTTAGATATAATAAATGGGTATTTATATATAATAAATGTAAGAGGACTTCTTAGAAGGTTCTACTTCTAGAAGATTCCTCCTCTAGAATGTTCTTAGGTAATGGTAGCACTATCTAAAAGGGTTCAAGCAATGTAATGGGAAATGAAGAGAATTATTGTATTTGGAGCGGTATCTCAATAGGAGGATGCCCCCTCGAAGATGCAAATGAATAGGAGAGGATCCCTTCCATAATAGGATCCATTGTATGGTGTTTCCCTACCTCAAGGGTTTGGTAACAATAAAGTGTGGTTTCTTCTATATTGCTCTGTAGATTTATTGTGTATTCAGTATTTGTGGTGATTATATTTGTAGATCTATTCAGGTTCTTAACAAGTTTTATTAGAGCACTTTCCTTGGCAGACATTGTGGGCAAATATTTTTTTATTTTTGTAGATTTTTTTTTTAAGAAGAAAAAAGAGGGCCATGACATTCCAGAAATTTTCGGTATATTTTTGTGAAAAATTTGCAAAAACAGGTTGTAAATATGAGTTCCTCTCATAAAACACCAAATTTGAAAAAACAAATCGTCCAAAACGGAGTCCAGGAAATCAAGATATTGAAGTTTTAAAATCTGCAATTTTTCAATGTTTTTTTTTCCGTGGACAGCGGCGTGATTTTTTTTTTTTATTTATATAGCATATGGAGGCCAAATTTGCCCAAAAAAAATACATATCTAAGTTCCTCTCACAATTTCACCCAATGTCAAAAAAAAAAATCAGTCGAAATCGAGTCCGGGAAGTGAAGTTATGAGCATTTTAAATTCAACTATTTTTTAGGGTTTTTTCTGAAAAACGCCGCGATTTTCTGCAGTAATTTATTGTTCTATTTTTTGGGTTTTTTCGTGATGGTGGTGGGACTACAGAGTTCATAAATTTTCATAGGGTGCAAGGATGACTATTTCTTCTTTAACCCTCAAATAAATTCTACAGATTACTGAAGCATTCAAAGCCCAATTGTTTGGTACATTGAATGACAGATTGGATGGCTTTGTAGATGGCCTCAATGATAGTTTTCATAGTATTCAAGATTCATTGGATAACATGCAGGAAATATTTCTTATGGCGGACCTCGGGGATGACTATAATCAAGAAATATATGCTTGGTATGATTTTGAAGCCAATTGCGATGATTGGTATATTGATTTCATCATTTCTAGGATGACAACCACTTCCATATTTTATTTGATGACTCTACTCCACCTTCTGTAGAGAACATCAATGTCCCACATCAGGAGCTAGTTACCATCATCCAGGCTGCATATTCTACAATGGTATTGTTCCTTCCATATTCATGTTTGATCATCTCCCACTATGTGGATGGATATTCTTATTTGGATCCACATGATAGGTGTCAGTATTGGGAGCATCATTTTCAGTTGGTTATTGGGTGTCGATATCTTCTATGTGGGGTTCACATGAGCAATTAGACATCGGACCCTGGTTTATAATGGCGGTTGGACTACTTCAGCATGGTGGCTTCCATTTCTCAATGGGACCATAGTTCTCTAGTCTACTTCACCACTATGGTCCACACTTATCCATGGGACCTTAGTATATGGTTGTACATCAAGCGTTGAGGACAACGCTTTCATAAGGGGGATGGAATGTAAGGTAGATAGAGAGGTAGTGGGGGGGGGCAGAGGGCCCATAGTAATAATAGTGGAGGTCATTCATGTAAGGTGGACTAGGTCCACTATATTATTAAATAAGGCCCACTATGGTAGTTAGATATAATAAATGGGTAGTTAGATATAATAAATGTAAGAGGACTTATTAGAAGGTTCTACTTCTAAAAGATTCCTCCTCTAGAATGTTTTTAGGTGATGGTAGCACTATATAAAGGGGTTCAAGCAATGTAATGGGACATGAAGAGAATTATTGTATTTGGAGATGTAGTTCAATAGGAGGATGCCCCCTCGAAGAGGCAAGTGAACAGGAGAGGATCCATTCCATAATAGGATCCATTGTATGGTGTTGCCCTACCTCAAGGGTTTGGTAATAATAAAGTGTGGTTTCTTCTATATTTCTCTATGGATTTATTGTGTATTCAGTATTTGTGGTGATTATATTTGTAGATCTATTCAGGTTCTTAACAGTACTTGAAATATAGGGTTTAAAATACAAAAGATTCATGCAGAATTTTAAAAGAGGAATTGAAGGGTATAAATAGGAAAGGAAACGAACTCAGTTTGTAGGTTCACATTAGGTTAGTCATTAGAAGGTCCAAGTCATAATGAACAGTCATACTTCGCATGTTAACTCAATATCGTAGGTTTGTTAAGATTATGCAATGGATTGTTATGCACAAATTGCCTCTTTGTTATGCATGGTACTTGAAAATAAATGTGTTACCCTCTTAGGAATGTGTGATATGCTAAGACATCAAGCAGGGTTAAGAAAGATTGACTCATTTTGAATCCATAAATAGCAAGTCCAAATGGATTTGGGTTACTATCAACCTTAAATGATGGAATTATGTAATTATGGATCTGGTTGGGGATTTGTACCACTTATAACTAAACCCACAATGTTAGGAAATATCCCAAATGAGTTCCTCGAGGGTTAAATTGAGTCAAACCAGTGACCAAGGGATAAATACCAAGGGAAAGAAAGAATCCAAGGATCCCACCTAAGTGCCAAACATCCCTAAAAGGTATCATATCTAGGTAAGGTAGGGGGGAGTCCAAGTAAGTGGTCCATCTCATAAAAACAACCTTAAGAGGTATCATATCACCATTGGGTAGGTCATTCATGAATGTGGCACAGGAAGGGACTACACATTGTACCTCCTAGCGTGCAGGTGTATGTTAGTACTCAAGTGTAAATCTCATATGTTACAAATGGAAATGTCTGTGATACTTTAACATAAATACATGCAACAATTATCTTTCTTAATAGCTTGTTGATTTTGGAATTCCTAGTAAGGACATATTAAAAAATATCAAAAAATAATATACTCTTGTATAAATATTTGTCTTTTTTCAATAGCTTGTTGATTTTGGAATTCTAAATACATATGGAAAAATATAAAAAATAGGCCTAGTTTTGTGTTGTGAAAGATGCACAAGGTTGAAAAGTTGAAAAAGGGTACATACTTAGATCTAACATGTGGGTGTGAGGGAAATTTTAAAGGATCTATACCTACCTTAAAGTGTAAAAACCTTGTGAATCTTATTATTTCCTAAAATTCCAACTAATAAAATTTTAGCTATCTTTTTTTAACCCTGTTTAGATAAAAAGAAAAACAAAAAAAACAAAACAAAACAAAAAAAACTACCTTTTTAAAAAATATTCAAAATTCTAAAAAATTTATATAATTTTTAGATAATTTGACATTTTTTAAATAAAATAATTTTTTTTATTTATTTTTAAATATTCAAAATTCTAAATAATTTATATAGTTTAGCTATTTTTTTTAAAAATATTCAAAATTCTAAAGAATTTATATAATTTTTAGATAATTTAACATTTTTTAAATAAAATAATTTTTTTAATTTTTTAAAAAATATTCAAAATTCTAAATAATTTATATAATTTTTTAGATAATTTAATTTTTTTAATAAAATAATTTTCTAGAAATTAGACTAATAAAAATGAAAATTAACAATTTTTTTAATTAAAAAAACAACACCAACAACTACTTAACAATACTTAAGAGAAAAATGAAATTAACTCCTAATTTTTTTTTAATAAGTGATTTTCTATTAAAAAAAAATTAAAAAGTAATGTATTCGAATCCAACGATACTAATTATATTTTACATGTATGTCCTTGTTTGCATGCTAACGATATTAATTATTGGATATTCGATGTACATTCTTGCACAAGCATCTTGGATGAATAATTAAGAGAACTTTGATTAATTACACAAGCATGTGAATATTCTTGCACAAGCATGTGAATATTGAGAACTTTGATTAATTACAGTCGAATGCTTGAACACAACGATAATTACAGTCGAATGCTTGAACACAATCAGGTGAATAACATTTAGCTCAATTTTGCAGGCTATTAATGTCTTATTACTTACATATAATTTCATACGTGAATACCTATAAATAGTCCTCCCCTCTAAAACAAAGCAGTGCAGCCAAGATTGGTTTGTTGTTGTGAACTTTTATGGCAACCGCCAGTAATTAAAATAGGGAAATAGATAAATAGTTGAGATGGTTTTTAGAATATAGTTGATAGCAATGGTAGTAATGAAGGTGACACATGCGGGAGATGGGAAGCGAAGAGAAGGGGTGATGAAGCCACAAGGGTAAAATTCCAGGGGCGTTTAATGGCCCGGAAATTTATCAAAGTTGAGAGCTAGGTGGGAGGGAAGAACACTAAATGGTATAAAGCAACATGCTATAAATTGTCATCTGCTACCTAATTGAAAAAAGACCATCGAACCTGTTAATATTTTATCCATCTCACGGAGAGAGATTGCTTCGGGCTCGAAATCAGTTGATTTCAGAACAATCCTTTTTCGAGTTGCGCTCCTCCGAGTCCTGCATACGAAGGTTTGCATCCTGTCCACTGAAATATATTAAATTGCATTCATTAATTCAATATATCAGCTATGTATATAAATTGTATTTGTGAGCCATCTAGCATTAGCCATGGCTAGTACTTGCAGGAAATATGATAACAATTCTAAATATGATGACAATTCTCAGCATTGATGCAGGGGAGTCCGTGGGATTATGACCTCAACTATCCTCAAATTCTTGGAGGCAACTATCTTGCATAAGTCAAGTGATAGTGAAAGACATTGGGCTAGATACAGATAACGAAGGCCAACAAGTTAGCATAGGGCGAAGCAGATAGAGTGTCCTTGGAAATGACAACAAAGACTCGGAAATGACAGCGAAGATGTTTACATGCAGTGTAGCTGGCAGTGCAAGAGCCAGTGAACAAAATATTGGTTATGGACTATGCATCCAGAAATGTAATATGTATTTTTAAATATTTAATGTTTAGAAATAATGTTAACTTGAAAGTTAGCATTAATGGAGCTTGCGATTTATATTCTAAATATGTATTTATATTTTTTAAGTTTAAAACCATTTGTCTTATTTGTTGTCTCAGTATGATGCCAAAAATGACCTCAAAGCTTTCCATTAGTTAAAAAAAATGCTGTACAGATTTGATAGGTATAGAAAAAGTGTTCAATAAAATAGGAGACTAAAACTTTGGATTAAGTTTATAGATTTATTTGCATTAGTAATGAAAAATGCAAAACCGTTTACAATAGTCCTGCCCTGCTGCCTCATGCAGGGACTCATAACTGATATTAATGAAATAGTTTTTGTGTAGAAATTATTTCTCTTAAATGCTTTAACAATTTAAACTAAACTAAAGGTTATATTTTTTTATATATTGCTTATTTGTTTTGATATTTCTTATTTATGTTGTGTTAGTTTATTATTTTTTATTTGTTTTGATATTTCTTATTTATGTTGTGTTGTATGAAAGATATTCTACCATAATTTTTTAGTTTTTATTTTCACTTTAATATTTTGATTTAAAAGGTATTGTGGATGGGGTGCTACGCAACATATAGTGGCCATGTAATATAGACGCGAGTTCAACCATAAATATGGAAGGCTGGCTCTCATCCCCTCTTCATTAAATATGGGAGCTTGCTAATGAAAGTTCGTCATTATTGTCTGTCAAGTGTCGAAGGACGATTCCCTCGCACGAGCAGAATGACGGCCATGGGATTCAATGGATGGGAGACATTAGTGGAAGCAGTCATGTCGCTCCTCTACGCTCTTATCCGGCATTGCAACAGCTCACACCATTTCACCTTCACCCTGCACAAGGCCAACAACTCTGCGCTCTGGTGCAACCACCACAGGACCTCTTGCATGATAGTGATACGCATCACCTCCTCGATGTCGAGGGAGAGAGGCAGGCTGTGTTGTGGCCCTGCCTGGCACAGCTTCACCGCACGATAGAGGAGGAGGCAACAGTTAGAGAGGGCACTCTCCATAGCCCGCACTCAACGCACTCAGGCTACACTCAGTAGAGTAAAGGATAGGTTGCCTCCAATGGCTTATGTGGAGGAAGTGATCCCAGAGGAACCTCTAAAGATCTCTCTAGAATCTCTTCTCTTCACTGTGCCAGAGAATTGGCAGCCCCCAAGAAATTTTCCAGTGGAAGCCACTGCACTAGCCACAGAGGTTCGCCACTGCACCAGCACCATGGAGGAGGCAGAGGAGGTTCACACTTGTATCGTGGAGGAGGAATTCCTCCACCTTAACTCTCAGGATTCCTTGCTTTTAGGTGACAACAAATTCTCCAACGTCGCAGTGGAGGATGAGGAACTCAGGAAGGAGGATGGTGTACAGGATGCTACAAGCGAGGTTGTGGGTGGAATGACGGTGGAGGGTGGCAAGGCAGTGGAGGGTGGCAAGGTCCTAGCTCCACCACCTATCTCGATAGTTCCGGAACCATGGCATGCCCCCCTGCCCTTCTTCCACCCGGAACAATTGGAGTTAGTTTTCTAGTTGCAGAGCAAGATAGCAGATCAGATCCACTGCGACATACTCATGCACCAACGTATCAACATGTTGTATGAGGCATTTTCCAATGCACCAGCTGGGCAAAAATGTCCGACATGCGCAAGGCCTTTCGTCCTACAGACTCGAAACGAGCCTCACAACGGAGATCCTAGCGACGCAACATCTGATGCTAACGGGTAATTCCATGGAGTGGAGCTCAATCTAGTTTTGGAGTACATTTTTTTTGTTTAGATGTTAGTTTTAATGTTGGTCCTATGTCCAGTTCTAATTCTAGTTTAGTTTTACTTCCAATTTCACTTTTGAACAATGATGTACCTTCCCTGGTTTCCTCTTGGTAGGGCAGATGGTGGTCCACCATTTTTTGACTTGGACATCACAGGTTGTCAATTCGACGGCCTGGCAACAAGCATTTTTTTGTATGTGACAAGTTATAATAGGAATTGCCTTTTTTATTTACAATATATATATATATATATATATATATATATATATATCTTGATTTAAAAGATATATAACATCACTTTAATTTATTGGATTATCAATTAGTAATTTCACTTATAAACTAATCATTTTCAATATTTTAAAACTTTATATTTTTAATATAAATATAACTTAACAGTTATATAGCTAGGTGGGTTAGCTCAAGTGGATTAGTGTCAATCCTCACGGCTTTTACCATCCACTAGATGTGGGGAAGTACTCTCGTGCTCTTTCCAGAGGATAAAAAACTTAAACAATTATATATATTTATAATTAAATCTTACAATCTTTAAAAACTAAGTAATGAATAATTGATTTTTTTTTAAATCATATTCTATAAAGCAATGTAATATGTTATTTTCAGAAATTGATTTTAGGTGGAGAGAATAAAACTTTTTTACTTAACTATCACCTAAACTAAATTCAATTGCCATATATATATATATATATATATGTTTATATCAACTATTATCTAAACTAAATTTAATTGAATATATGTTTATGTCAATTGAGTTTAACTTAAATTATTGAAAAGAATAATAGTACCTCCCGAAAGAACTTCAATTTCAATAAATGACATATTAAACCATCAAGAAAAAACACTTAGCCATTGCTTACATAAGCATCTAGCAACCCTCAATTAGGGCAACTACCACTACCCACGTTACTACCATAGTAACCCTTTATATAGGCATTCTCTACTCGTAGTACCCTTTACATAGGAATTCTCTACTCGGAGGAGTTTGTCAGTATGTTTAGAATCTCAGTACGCAATTCAGTCAGTTTCTTTAAGGGCCCTTGGCTTTTTGAACATACATATGGTTTTGATTTTCCATATTTTTAGTGAAACGTAAATATGTGGGGGACTATTGTTTAGGCTGCAGGATAGGAACATGGGTTCTGCGTGCATCAGTACATGAAAACAGGAAAAGTGCAAAGAGGATAGGAGCATGGCTTCTGCATGCATCAGTACATGAAAAGAGACAAAGCGCAAAATACATCTAGTGCGACGCCTCCAAGTAATTAAGATTTCAAGCATGAACATATGTAATGTAATTACAACCATTCATCTAGATCTCTCTAAATTATGCGTATGGATATGGCCAAACATTTTATGCTTATGGATATGGCACAACATTTTATGCGTGTCGAAGCATTATTCAAGTGGTCCATGGTCTGTGACAAATCATCAGCAATTTGATTTATTTTGTCACCTTTTGAAATTTCCGCCACGTGAATCCACCAATTTGATTCTTCTTTGTTATTTCAGTTCTCTCCATAGAAAATGTTGGAATTATATCATGTATTAATGCATTTGCCAACGGACGAATGGGTGCAGGGTGACACAGTGGACGTTGTATTTGTGATGACAATACGGCCAAGTCATTAAAATTGTAGGCAATGAGACTGAGATTAGCAATTGGAATCCTTCCAAGGCCGAAAATATGACATGGACGACAGGGGATGTTTGGGTTTACGGTGTGGTATGGTGTGATTTTATCAGATAAGCTTTAACTGAATTTTGGGCACTCAGATGCATTTTACAAAGTGGGTTTGGATATGCATTTTTAAATTTTAAAATGAATTTAGCTTTCTAAAAACTTGGGGCACTCAGATTATACAAATTTAATAATCTATAAGTCTGCCAAGGTATACATACTTTACACTTCTTTGGATTTGAATCTGTGACCTCTTAAGAGGAAACACATGTTTTAAACCATTAGACCCACTCAAACTGTATAATCCTAGTCCATGTTATTGTCTATCCGTTGGTTATTAAAACACCTGATTAACATGGATTAGTATCTATACCTACATCTCATTCTCATTCTCTGTCAGTTAGTTATTAAAACATCTGATAAACATGGATTAGTAACTATACCTATATTAATCATTAACCAGCATGCTTGCCACTTATTTAAGCAGTTGTGGAGTAAAGCTAATAGGATCCATGCAAAGAATCGACAGCCCAGGAAATTGTAACGCCATTGGTTTTGTTGTTTATTGTGGGTTTGTATAGCCTATCATCTCCTATCAGCTACCAGTATCAGTGTTATACGTGGATGTAGACAGATGCTTGCAGCATTGGATCGGCATGCCCATCAACCTCAGACCGCCTAATCAACTCTACTATCTAGCTATTCATGGCCGTGTCTTGCATCACACATGCATCGGGTTTATGAGTGCAGTGGTATTACTTAATAATAAGGGCACCTGAGTATCTATGTTCTGCACAAATTGTTGATTTTACTGATGAATCTCGTTATAATTTTCGTATTATTATAATATGACAATGTGCCTTATATCGATCTCGATCTCTATCTCTCCTTAATTTTTACAATGTCGTGGAGCGTTCAATGTAACAGGCCAGAGTTCATAGGTCACAATGACAGTATCAATAAGTCTCGGTAAACGAAGAAATAAGAGAAAAACATTAAAATAAAATACATAAACAAAATGCAATCTTCCACATATGCTTGAGATAATGTAACTTCCCACATTGTTTTATTTGAACGAACCCTAAAAGCTCTGTTAACATTTTAATTATGTCCAAAGTCTTACACCTATTGGTAATGGGCACAATTAATTACCTTTTAATCTAAAATTCTAATCTGATGGTTAACAATTGATGTTGGCATATTCTTAGTCATCCTCCCAAATCAATGAATATGATTTATTCTTCATAACTTCTTTATATTTTTACGTGGACCTATTGGCAATGAGCACAATTAATCACCTTTTAATCTAAAATTCTAATATAATGGCTAACAATTGAAGATGCTGGCATGTTCTTAGTCGTCCTCCCAAATCAATGAATGTGATTTACTCTTCATAGCTTCCTTGTATTTTTGAATGCATCCTTTACTTTTTAACATTTACCTAATCATATTAAAAAATTATTGTATAACTATATGATTGCCATGTTTAAATGATTAACCTTTGGGATGGGATTACCACGTTTGGATTTCCTCAGCTACTTGTTCATTTTCTGGTTGTCCGCGCGTTTCATATTGGATCGACGAGGGTGGAAGACTATAATAGTGTGGTGGGGAAGGTCATTGTTGCGGTTCCCCCATCTGCTCTGTGGTTCCCCATCTATTCCTCTTCAGTTCAATGGCATTTGGGGCGGTGCAGAGCAGGATTTTCATCTGCTCTGTGGTTCCCCCATCTGTTCCTCTTCAGTTCAATGGCATCCAGGGCGGTGCAGAGCAGGCTTTGCATGTAGTTGCAATGGCATTGCCAGTGGTTTTATGTCGCTCGAAGGGCTACCTGTTACCGAACAAGAAAAGGTGGAACAACAATTTCCCCCCGATCTCTTCAAAGTATGGTCATACAACAGCGGGTCAGGACGCAGATTCCCTTATGATCGATTCAATGATCAATCAAAACTCAATGTTCGATCACGCAGGGAATCCTTTTTGGTTAATGTCTCTGTTTTTGTTTACCAGATTATTTAATGCAACGCCATGTAATTTCAGCACTGTATTAGATTCTATTTTATAAGAATCGAGGTATCTGCTACTATGTCAATAAAATATGAATTTCATTTTGTTTTGTTTTATTGCAGTTCAAGGTATGTCGTACATTTTATTTTATAAACGAAATGAAACCAATATTACTGACTTTAACATTTTATACCAGTTATTTTTATTACTTATTTTATATGGGCTGAATCGATGCTTCGTTGCTTGCTCAATGTTTTTATAGATTTTTTTTGCAGTAGATCAAATTTATCGAAAGCATATCCGTGTTGGTTTTTGTTTCACCATTTACTGTGATCTTCAAAGGGTCGAACTAGAGGTTCACTCTCTGCTCCCGGTCACCCTTCCCAAGAGAGTAGACATTATTTTGGACTTTATATGGCTGGCATTCATTTACCTACTTTTATATATTGGGGATCAATGCACACTTTAAAAAAAACAAATATTTTTCCATGGAATTTAATCCTTCTTGAATATGAAACGCAAACGTATAAGGACTATCTAGAAAGAGGTGCGTGAGTGAGAACGCCTCTACTTGGAAATAATGGAGAAAGAATCAGTTGCGTAGTTGAACTATACTTCACTTAATGTATATTCTAGTTTTATGTGGCTTGATGTAACTGACTAAATAGAGTCGTTTCTTATATAATGATGTAATCAGTGTTCATTAAATAATATAGATTGTGAGCGTTGCGTCACCTATGTTTTTTTTGCCTAATTCTAAGTTGGTATCAGAACCACGGAAGTGAGGAGCCGCAGAGGTGCGTCAATTTCAAGAAGTCTGCAGGTCCCTCCTCTGAAAAGGTGCAACGGCATATTACTCAAACTTTACGTACTGCAGAAAACCTAAAATTTCCGCACTCCAACTAGGTATTACAGTGCGAAAATCTTGAATGATACCCGCACTCCAAGTGCATCGTGAGGTGCAGACTCGTTGCACTCTAATGTAGCGTCAGGTGCGGAAACGTGTGTGTTTGCGTAGGCCACGTGGGTTCGAGCTAGAGAATGGACGTGATCCGTTGTGTGAGCCCATTTTTTTTGTTCGTTGAGTTGCGCGCCATTGAAGAGAAGGTCGTGAGCTTGTTTGAAGGGTGGATGCCACGATTTCCTGAAGGGTGTTTGCGAGAGGTTTTTCCCATGGGCGAGTGAAGGAGCCGCTTATTCTCATTTCTGCAGATCGAACCATTATCCACGATCATTGTTGAGTCCAATGCAGGCGGTGTGCGCGTGAGGGAGTCGCCTGAGTAGAGGGTTGGGAGAGTGATTGTCACGATCCGCTCTCCAAATTCGTGAGCAGATCCGTGAGTTTTCTGCGTATGAGTTTTTCATTGGAGACTTGTGAGGTTCAAGCAAATCGGAAGGTTTTTTTTTTCTCATGAAGCTTAAGTTTATTAAACTGTATATTTTTTATGAAGTACAAATCCTGAGGGAGTTGTGAATTTCTTATTAAAGTGCATATTTGTGAGGTATAAACTTTAAAAGGGATGTAAAAGTTTATTATAGTGGATATGTGCATATTTGTGAGGTATAAACTTTAAAAGGGGATATTAAAGTTTATTATAGTGGATATTTTTTATATGAGAGATTTTTTATGTGAGATTTTTATATGAGAGTTTTTTATATGCATGGAGTGGTGTTAAGGTTTCTTTTAAAATTTCTCATATTTCCTTTAAGCTAAGAGCTTAGGTAGAGATGGATTGGTGGATCCGAAGGTAGAGCAATGGACTGCTTAGAACTTGACGAAAGTTGCATATTTTTGGTGATTCGTCGTTGGTGATACAAGGATCCATTGTCTGGTTGGACGAGTAGACATTTACAGAGATGGCGAATCCTTTGGCAGAAACCTACCTCAATGAAGCCAACAAGTTAGATGGCTCGAATTTCATTAACTGGAAATTCAAGATGCAGACCCTGATGGAGGGCTATGGTGTCTGGAACATTGCAAAGGGAACTGAAGTGAAACATGATGCGGATGTAGGTGCGACAGAAGCACATATCCAAGATTGGGAGAAGCGTGAAAACAAGGCAAAGGTATTGTTGTGCATGTCTGTTAAAGATAGCATAATTCCACATATTAGAGAAGCTACAACTTTTGTTGAAACGTGGACAGTGATTAAAGCCTTGTATGAAACTAGAAATACAAATCGCATTATGTTCCTGAAACTAAATTGCTATGCATTAAGATGGATGGAAATGAATCTGTTAGTTCATTTTTGGGTCGTATTAAAGAGGTGAAAGACAAGCTAGGAAATATAGGAGAAATTGTTTCCAACACTGACCTGGTCATTGTTACCTTGAATGGTATGCTAGAAGATTATCGGATGTTCATAACAGGTCTCGCAGCAAGGGAGAAACCTCCTATGTTTGAAGAACTGGCAGGTATTTTGCTGCAAGAGGAAGAGAGGTGTGGGAATCTGAAGCCTCACAATACAGATTTGGCATTGTGGTCAAATAAGAGATAATGGTGAAATGCAATGGAGGAAGAATATGAATCTATAATGAAAAACAATACTTGGGAATTGACTGAAATGCCTAAACATAAGAATCCCATTGGATACAAATGGATATACAAACCCAAGTTTAAATCAGATGGTAGTATAGACAAATATAAGGCTAGATTGGTTGCAAAGGGGTATTCACAAACATAAGGTATTTATTATGCTGAAACATTTGCACCAGTAGCTAAATTGAATACTATCAGATTGTTAATTGCTTGTGATGATATTAATAAACCCCCAAATTTTGATTCACATGATCTTAGGCTGTTTGTGTCTAACGTTGCTTTATCTGTTGAAATGGATGATATTGATGCCTAGTTTGTGGATTCTGGAGCATCAGTACATATGACTTGTAATAAGAAATGGTATGTTAATTTTAAAGAAACACATAATGGTGTCAGCATATATCTTGGAGATGATCGCGCTCATCAGATTAAGGGATACAGAGACATTCTTGTGACATTGTTGAATGGTCATATTTGTAACATTTGGAATGTTGTGTATGTACCAAGGATAAAGAAAATTTTTATCTCTGTGTCCACCATCATAGATCAGAACTTGAAGGTTGAATTCTTCAAGAATTATTGCATAGTGAAGGATCTGATGGACCAATTCAAAACTGTTGCAACGAGAGTCAGAGCATGAGGCCTATACAAACTTGATTTTACCAGCAAAGCACATCACGCACTGACTTCTGCAGCTATGCCAATAGATATTCTTCGGCATCAAAGGTATGGCCACATCAATCATCCTGATTTATTGTTATTACAAAAAAAGAATATGGTTGAAGGACTTCCCATGTTAAAGAATGAGAATGTTTCTTATGATGGATGTGCATTAGGAAAGATGCACATAGATAAATTCCCCTCTAATCCTGATAGGAAAAAGAGATATGTTTTAGATCTTGTGCATAGTGATGTTTGTGGGCCTATGCAGACTAGGTCTTTAGGAGGTGCATTTTACTTTCTGTTATTTATTAATGATTGCACGAGATACACATGGGTTTATTTCCTTAGAAGAAAAAGTGATGTTTTTGAGTACTTTAAGGAATTCAGAACCATGGTGGAAAAGCAGACAGAAAAATCCATCAAAATCTTCCATTCAGATCAAGGGGGAGAGTATAAATCAGGGGACTTTATCAAATATTGCAAAGATCATGGAATAGTACAGCAGTTTACAATACCTCACACTCCACAGCAAAACGGAGATGCTGAAAGGAAAAACAAAACTCTGGTAGAGTGTGCACGCAGTATGATGAAAGGTAAGAATCTCTTGAATGTATTTTGGGCTGAAGCCATAAATACTGCAGTTTATTTAAAGAATAGAAGTCCGACAAGGTGTCTTGATAATGTTACTCCTTTTGAAGCCTTGTATGGTTCCAAACCTGTAGTTCATAATTTAAAAGTATTTGGGTGTAAGGCTTTTGCTCACATTCCAAAGGAGAATAGGAAGAAATTGGATGCTAAAGCCATTAAATGTATTTTCATTGGGTATTGTTCTAAATTCAAAGCATACAAATTGTTTGATCCTTCTAATCACAAAGTATTTGCGAGTAGAGATGTACTTTTCCATGAGCAGGAAGCAGGAAATCATGACAACAATAGTCATGAGGAATGGCATAGACTTCTTGATGAAGGAGTTAAAGAAGAGTAGCAGCAACCATCACAGTAGCAGCCACAATCACAGTGACAACAACAGCAGTAGCAGCAATAAGGACTCAGTGATATGGCCACTTCAAGCAATCACAGTTCACCTAGAGGTGAAGACAGATCTTCACAAAGTGGGGAGGAAGATAATCAGTTGAGAAGATCTTCACAACATGTTCGGCTCCCTGAGAGGTATAGAGACTATGCCCTAATGAGTATCATTTCAAATGTCATAGAACCCATGAGTTTTAATGAAGCCAATGAACATGATGAATGGTGAAATGCAATGGAGGAAGAATATGAATCTATAATGAAAAACAATACTTGGGAATTGACTGAATTGTCTAAACATAAGAAGCCCATTGGATGCAAACGGATATACAAACCCAAGTTTAAATCATATGGTAGTATAGACAAATATAAGGCTAGATTGGTTGCAAAGGGGTATTCACAAACAAAAGGTATTGATTATGCTGAAACATTTGCACCAGTAGCTAAATTGAATACTATCAGATTGTTAATTGATTTAGCTACAAAGTATCATTGAAAGCTACACCAATTAGATGTTAAATTTGCATTTTTGAATGGTTAGTTAAAGGAGGAGGTTTACCTTACTCAACCTAAAGGGTTTGTAGAACATGGGCAAGAACACTTAGTGTGTAAGTTAAAGAAAGCATTGTATGGACTAAAACAGGCACCTAGGTCATGGTATGAGAAGATAGACTCTTTCTTTCTTCAACAAGGTTTTATGAGGAGCAAAAGTAATCCAAATCTGTATACCAAATTTGATGAGCAGGGGTATATAGTATTGATTTCCTTATATGTTGATGATTTGATAATTACAGGAAATGCAAAGAAATTAATTGATGAAATCAAGGAGCAGTTGTCACAAGTTTTTGAAATGAAAGATCTTGGTGAGTTACATTACTGCCTAGGTCTTGAAGTTTGGAGAAATACAGGCCAAAATTTTGTTTGTCAAAGTATGTCATAGAAGTACTTAAGAGATTTAAAATGGATCAATGTGAATCTTCTATTGTTCCCATGCAGCAGAATGTGAAACTTTCTTGTGTTGATGGTTCGAAGGAGGTGAATGGCACTATGTATAGAAAAATGGTGGGTAGTTTGAATTATCTCACCACAACCAGACTTGATATTGCATACTTTATGAGCGTGTTAAGTCAGTTTATGGCGAAACCTCTAGAAATCCATTGGAATGCAACAAAGGCGGTACTCAGGTATCTAAAAGGAACACTTGATTATGGTATTAAATATACCAATGCATCTGATGTTGAGTTGACAGGTTACTCAGATTCTTATTAGTCTGGCAATCCGGATGATCTAAGATCAACCACTGGATATGCGTTTAGTATTGGATCCGGGGTTGTTTCATGGAGCAGTAAAAAGAAGCCTATTGTATCTTTGTCTTCTACTGAAGTAGAATATAAAGTCTTTTGTGCAGCAACTTGTGAAGTTGTTTGGTTGAGAAGACTTCTTCAAGATGTTGGAAAATAACAAAAGGAACTTACAATGATCAAATGTGATAATCAAAGTTCAATCAATCTTGTGAAGAATCCAATTTTTTATGCAAGGACAAAGCATTTTGATGCTCAGTTTCATTTTGTTAGAGAAAAGTTGCAGTCAAATGAAATAGCTCTTATGTATTGTAATACTAGTGAAAATGTTGTTGATATTTTCACTAAGCCTCTTGGAAAGATTAAGTTTGAGTTGTTTAGGGAGATGTTAGGTGTAGAACTCAATCCATTCTCCATTAAGTGGGGGACTTGGAAATAATGGAGAAAGAGTGAGTTGCGTAGTTGAACTATACTTCACTTAATGTAGATTCTAGTTTTCTATGGTTTGATGGAACCGACATTTCATATATAATGATGTAATCAGTCTTCATTGAATAATATAGATTGTGAGCGTTGCCTCACCTATGTTTGTTTCGCCTAATTATAAGTCTTCTTCTGTCAGAGTAATATATATTTTTCTCTATTCATATGGACTGTAATTTTGTTTTAGCTGGTGGTGGTGAGGCTTATCATTTGGGTGCTAGAGATGGCACAAAGTATCCACAGAGGGAGGGACCCTAAGGATAGAGCGCAACCAGTATGTTGCTGAGAGCATAGGCAGTTCACGGCGTGGTCGATTCGGGTTTTGCGCCAAGTCATGCATTGAAATTAGGGTTTATGTAAACTATTTTGTGTGAAGCAAAAGCAATTTTAGGTTTGTGTAAGTTGTCCAACTTGGAGTCCGAACCTCTCACAAAAAAACTTGGAAAAAAATCCAGTCTTCAAAAAATAATAAGATACAAATTCCTTAATCTATAATGTTAATATAAACAATTATATTACTATATTTATAATTTACTTTATTAATATTAACCTATAATGTTAATATAAACAATTATATATTTATAATTTGAATTATTAATATTAATCTATAATGTTAATATAAACTCGATTTACTTAATTTACTTAATTTACTTTATATTTTATTAAGATACAAGTGTTGATTTGGGTGCTGGAGATCAGCACAAAGTCTCCACGTAGGGAGGGACCCTGGGGATATAGCGCATCCAGTACACTATTGAGAGTATAAGCAGTTCTGGTGTGATTAATTAGGTTTTGAGCGAAGTCATGCATTGAAATTAGGGTTTATGTAGACTATTTTGTGTGAAACAAAAAAAAATAGGTTTGTGTAAGTTGTCCAACTTAGAGTCCGAACCTCTCACAAAAAAACTTGGAAAAAAATTAAGTCTTCAAAATATAATACGATACAAATTCCTTAATATATAATGTTAATATAGAGAATTATATTACTATATTTATAATTTACTTTATTAATATTAATCTATAAGGTTAATATAAACAATTATATTACTATATTTATAATTTAAATTATTAATATTAATCTATATTATTTTACAACTTCATAAATTTATCCCTAGCATTAATTGTGTCTTATTTTACCAAGTGTTTATGGGTGATAATTAATGTTTTGACTAATTTTATCAAATATTTATTAGTGATTATTAAATCATAAATTTTACTAAATATTTATTGGGGACTAAGTAAAGCTCATTAAAATCCACTTCTTAATTTTTATAGGGGTTAGTTGAAAAAAATATAAACATAGATCTCAAATGTATTTTTATTTGATTATTAAAAGATTGAATTTTTTTTTATGAAGTTGTAAATAAGAATAAGAAAGATTAGTTTTGGGTAAGAAAGTCATCGAGTTAAATACCAACTATATTTTGGAAATTATACTTCACTAAAAAATGACATATCAGAAACATTGAAAAATTTAAAGGTTTCTTTTCAGTGGATGGTTTTTGTTATAAAGTTGCATTAGAAAGAAATTTAGTTGTTGAGTTGAATTTCGAAAAAACTCAAGAGCATAATAATTTATGGTGAAAGAGCCCGCACGGGTGTAGACGGATTGGCAAGTGCCGTGTAAATGGAAGGAAATTTGTAAATGAAGCCTCATGTTCGATTCTCACCCGGACTTACTCGTGCGCCATTCTTGCGGGATGGGTGGTTGCACCTGGGGTTATAGTGGTAGCCACCTGGGGATCGACCTCGTGTCACGCGAGTACGAGAACCACGAGTTGCCGATTCCCCCAGTTAAAAAAAAATAAAAAATAAAAAAATAAAAAAAAAATAAAAAAAATAAAAAAAATTATGGTGAAAGCTACACATTCTAAGAAATAAATTGCTAAGTTCATAAATGCTTTATAGAGTTGGTTGACTTTATAGGGCTCGCCTAATAATAATTTAATAGTATATTAATACTTTAGTAATGTATTACTTAATAAAATACTAATACATTTTATGCTTAATACATTAGATTAATGTATAATTTAATTAAAAAATTCAGAGTACTAAATGATTATATTATTTATTTTTTAATAATAAAAAGTGTTTAAGGATAATCAAATGTAAAATAAAAATATATTATATCAAGAAGAAAACAATATTTTAAATTTTAAACTAAATGTCTCTTAAAATGGATTTTAGTTAGTTAGTTATATATGGATTTCAGTTAAATATTTAACTACTATAAACCATAATTAATTTTTTAACCCCTTCCTTTTTATTTTAGTGACAATTGCAATTTGCAACGCCAAAATGCATACTCTTATTTTGTGTATGCTTATTTGGAAGGGATAGATTTTACAGTTCAAGATCATGTGTTATCAAGGACCTTAGAACAAGTATGATTCTATGTTTCTCTATAAGTAATATATCACATCAGTTCAAAGTTCTTATATTTTTCACAAAGGAAACACTTTGCTAGATTTTCTTGTTTAAACTTCGCTAAAACTTCCTTTTCATAATGTGTCGAACAAAAACCAACCTTGTCATGTGATGAACATGCCCTGACATTGCAATATGATGAACAAAACCAGAAGTTACAACATGGTGAACATAGTAATGTTGTAATGTGTCAAACATAGTAACATCACACGGTGACAAACGTCATAATATTGAAATATGAGGAACATAATAATGTTTCAATCTGTTGAACATAGTAACATTGCAATGTGATGAACATAAACTGACGTCACAATTTGACGAACATAGGCATGTCATCCCAATGTGGAAATAAATGTAACATCCCAATGACAAAATTTCCAAATGTCGCAATATTTTGAACATAGAAACGTTGCAATCTACCAAACATAGTAATGTCGTACTGTGTTGAACATATATGGACGTCACAATGTGACGAAGATATATTTCGATCGTAATGTGACAAAGATATATGATGATTACAATGTTATGAAAATATCCCTATCATCGTAGTATGGCGAACACTGTCGTGTCATCGCACTATGATGAATATAAATTAACGTCGCAATGTGATGAACATTTCCTTATCATTGTAATGTGATAAGTATTTCCCTATCATCACAATGTGAGAAACATATATGTCAATCGCAATGTTATGAAGATAGCCTTATCATCGCAATCTGATGAACATAGCCTTATCATCACATTGTGACGAACCTTTCCCTATCATCGCAATCTGATGAACATAGCCTTATCATCACATTGTGACGAACCTTTCCCTATCATCGCAATGTGACAAGATATCCTCACGTTTCAATCTGACACACATATCTTGACATCTCATTGTGACAAACCTTTCCAAACATCACAATGGGAAGAGCACATTGAAATATGATGAACATAGTAATGTTGCAATCTATTGAACATATTAACGTTGCAATGTGATGAACATAAATTGGCTTCATGATTTGATGAACATAGGTATGTCATCCCAATGTGGATAGTTATGTCACAATCTAACGAACGGTTACAAGCATCACAATGTGTTGCACATTGTCTTCTCGTCGCAGTGTGATGTATAGTTCCTCTCCTTTCTATGTGACACACATATCCTGATGTCACTATGTGACAATATTTCCATACATCGCAATGTGTCGAACATAGGAACATTGTAATATACCAAACATAGTAATGTCTGAATGTGATGAACATATATGGACTTCAGAATGTGACGAACATATATGAACTTCGCAATGTGATGAGAATATGTGTTGATCATAATGTGACGAAATTAGCCCTTTTATCGCAGTATGATGAGCACTTCCTTGTCATTGCAATGCGATGAACATTTTCCTATCATCACAATGTAATGAACATTTCCTTGTCATCGCAATGTGATGAACATTTCCTTCTCATCGCAATGTGACAAACATATACGTCAATCACAATGTGATGAAGATAGCCCCATCGTCACAATCTGATGACATAGCCCTTTCATCATAATGTGACAAACTTAAACGTATGTCGCAATGTGACAAACATTACTCTATTGTTGCAATGTGAAATCACATCCTCACATTGCAATGTGACAAACAAAACGTAATGTCACAAAGTGATGATCAAAACATAATCAACATTGCAATGTAGTAATGCCAAAAATAGTAATGTCACAATGTGACGAACGTATATGAACGTCACAATGTGCCAAACATACATGTCGATCGTAATTTGATGAACATATATGACGATCAAAATTTTATGACATAGCCCTATCATCGTAGTATGATGAACACTCCCCTATCGTCGTAATGTGACGAACATAAATGAACGTCACATTTTGATGAACATTTTCCTATCGTCACAATGTGATGAACATTTCCATGTCGTCACAAACGAATGAACATTTTCCTTTCGTCGCAATGTGACAAAACCTAATGTCTCAATGTGATGAACAAAACATAATCATGGTCCACCATAATCATGGCCCACCATAATCGTATCCACATGGTCAACAACTATGCTGATGATCAACCATAATAAATCTTAATCAACCATATTGAACCATGTTCATGGTCAACCATGGTCAATGACAATTAGTATATTAAAGTATTAATACTTTAATAATGTATTATTAACATTATTAAGGTCAATGTATTAGTACTTTATTAATATTTTAATGTATTAATATTTTAGTAATGTTTTTATTAATGCATTTAATGTATTAAATGTTATTTGTTTTATGACTGTAATAATGTATTATTAATGTATTACCTTATTAGTGAATTAATTCTATAGCAATATATTATTTAATATTTTATAAATGTATTAATTAATTAATACATTACATTATTAATGTATTAATTAATTAATACATTGCATTATACATTAATGTAAATTTTTATTTTAATTTATACATTACATTAGTGAATAATGTATAAATGCTTTAGTAATACATTACTACCTTATTAATATATTATTTTATTAGTTTATTAATACTTTACTAATCTGTTAATGTATTAATATTTTAGTAATGTATTTTTTTAAATGCATTAATATATTAATTACTTAAATTAATACAGTGCAATATACATTAATATATCAATGTCATTCATAGTTATGACCTTCAGAAATCATGATTATGGTCAACCATAATCAATCATGGTCATTTTCAATAAATATATTCAGTTTAGATAAATATATTAATGTGTTAAAATATTGTTAATGTATTAGCGTATTAATACTTTATTAATGTATTTGATGATGATGATTAACGTCCACTAAGACCTAATTGGTCTATCGGACCTTAAGAGGGTAAGTGATTACTTGTGATTCTTTAGAATTTTGTTTATGTACTTGAAAAGCATCAAGAGAAGCTTTCCAAGATCACCATACTTCTGTTGATTTAAGAGGTTAGGAAGGTTGGTAGTGTAATCAATATTTTGAAAATGAGATCTAATATGGGTATAGGCTGGACCATCTAAGAGAAAGTGTTTTTCATCTTCAACCTTCTTAGTGTCACAAAGGTGACACACTCTTTCATCCCATGGCGTTTTAGGAATTGACCAACACCTAGTTTCACTATGGAGCTCGTGAGAATTAGTTCTTATCTTAGCAATGCTTATTTTTTTCTTTACACTTGGCAAAACAGATAGATAATTTTGATCTTCTAGATTAGGGTTGATTACATCTTTATAATACCTTGATTTTCTTTTTTCCTCTATGATCCGGATTTATGTAGGAACACAATGAAATACAGAAATACACATAAATGCAGAGATGCAGCAGAAATAAGACTTCATTTCATTAATAACAAATGACTGAAATATGCTTACAGACAGAATGGAAATAAACTAGCTAGGGCG
>ML789274.1:275667-315500 GCA_009831015.1 Picea engelmannii
TCTCAAAAAACCTTCATTTAGGCCCTCAAAATGGCCCCGGAAGTTAAAACCTGCTAAAAATAGTAAATTGCCAAAATTGCCAGAAAACTGTTTTGAGCCAGTCGAAAAAGGTGGGTGGCCACCGATATCCACCTGGATCACTCTAACTCTTTATCACACCACATTTTTTCCTTAAATTTTGATTTGACGTTATTTTTTAATAGTATCTTTATTCTGCAAAATGGTTTCTTCCATGATTCCCCAATAGTTTCTCCAAGACCGGGCGTCTTTATGCCATCCTCACTTGAGTCGATGGTGGTTATGACTTGATTTTGAATCAATTTTAGGTAGCCTCTTGTCTTCCATGTTTAACTTGTTCTTATACATTAGGTATCTAGTCATAGCCATTTATAGATTTTTTTTTTAACTAAAATGGTTAATTTTTTTATTTTATTTTTTATTCATTAGATATCGGTTGGGCCATGGCCTAAACAACCGTCATTACAATGATTCAGGAATCATTTTTCCTGAGGCACGACATATCTCTTTCTTTCATTGCCAATAATTGAGGTGTTTCCAAATCTATGGGATAGAAATCCATGTGGGTGCTTCCTCATTTTTGTTGAATGTTCCTTGAGACAAGAGACAACCCATGTTTGCCTTTTGATCTACTTCTATGTTTGATCCTCGTAGGATGTGATAGAATTGGGAGTTGGAGAAGTCTCGCAGCACATACCTTAGTCTTTGCAAAGTCTTGTTGAGCATTGGGTTGCTGAATTGGTCTTCTGAAATTATTGTTTTTATCAAAATTTATGAATCCCCGAAGACTTGAATTTCTTTAATGTCATTTTCCCACGCTATTTGGCAGGATTTTAATAGCCCCAGTATTTCAACCCGATTATTAGTTCTTCGGCCTAGACCCCAGCTAAAGCTATATTTCCTTTGTCCATCGTAGGAGTAAACCACTCCACCTGCCCCTACTTTCCCTGGGTTTCCTTTGGAGGCGTCGTCGAAAAAGAACATTGCTTTACCTTGGTTCCTCCACCAATCTTGAAATACTACATCTGTTTCTCTTATATGCCAACCTGGGGTACTTAGAGGATGAGCAATCGTCTTTTTCATGTCTTGAGTTATAATATCTCCTAGTCAATTCTTTTCTTTGGGAAGGAGATATTTTTCATCCTTGAGAGTGTGTTAAGTCATTTCTTCTCGAAGAAAAGCTTTTGCTTTAGTGGCCACCGTCAGAGGGGAATGAAGGACGTTATTGAAGATCTGATTGTTTCTTGCAAGCCAAACTTTCCAGCATAAATATTTGGGAATGGCTTGTCGGATTCTTTGCCAATTTGATTTGCTTTGCATCTCTTGAGGATATCTCGCTTTCCAAGAGGAGAAGAGGACTATGACTGTAGTCTGTGATGGAGTTGTGACATTGAGGCTGTTGAGGGTGATCTTCCAGGATTCTTGGGAAAATGGACAATCCACAAATAGATGGTCCATAGTTTTAGTAGCGCTACAGCACAGGGGGCATCTATGAGCTCCAACTATACCTCTTTTTATCACATTTTTTCATGTCAGCGTTTTCTTGTGCATTAAGATCCAAAAAATGAAGTTTACTTTTGGAAGACCAATCGGGTCCCAAACCTGTTTCCATAGAGATGTTGATTATGTCATCGCTTGGGTAGATTGAAGAGCGTTGTAACCTTGTGTTGCAGTGTATCTCCCAGTTTTTCCCCATCCTCATTTATCTGGCACGCGCAGGTGGACAGGGGCCAAATTGGCCAACGAATTTATGAGAAAATCCTTTTGGAGTTGTAGAGTGGGCAGCCTTGCCTTAGTACCCTTGAGGCTTGAAGAAAATTAGTTGGTCTGCCATTTACTAGCGGGGCTATCCACAGCTTCTCTGTGTAGGCTTTGATTAGTTTAACAAATTATGTATTGAAACCAAAGGAAAGGAGGACTTTGTAAAGGAATGAGATTTTTACCCGATCGAATGTGTTTGCCATATCTAGGTTTATGAGCATCCCTTTCTCCTTGCGTTGATGGATGGAATGAATTGATTCTTGCACCTGTATTACATTGTCCATAAAGTGTCTCCCTTTTACAAAACCACTTTGGGTGAGGGAGATGAGCTTCCTGAGGAGAGGCTTAATCATGTTTGCAATGCTTTGAGAGGATTTTGTACGAGGTGTTGCACAGCGAGATTGGCCTGAATCTACCAAAGGAGCCTGGGTTCATTTATTTTGGGATTAAGGCTAGAAATGTGGAGTTAACGTTGCCTCCAACTTTGGCTTTTTGCTGGAATGCTTTTATCATTCTTAGTAAATCAATCTTGATTATTTCCCAGCAATTTCTATAGAAATTGACTGAGAATCCATCTGGCCCTAGGGCTTTGTCGGGTTCCATAGACCAAATAACATTATTGAGTTTTTCCTCTGTAAAAGGATTCATGAGGGCTACATTATCTTCCTTACTCACCAGGGAGGGTATATGAGAGAGAAATTATGTGGTAACCTCCTCACAATCATCTCCATATTCTTTATAAATTTTATGCAAATAAATTTATGTTGCCTCTTTGAGTTAGTTTGAACCTTTGCAAGTCAAGCCATCTGCCGAGGTAATTTCTGAAATATGATTTCTAGATATTCGAGCTCTATATTGTCGGTGGAAGAAGGTGGTATTATGATATCCAGCTCTTAGCCACAAGCTATGATATTTTAGCCTCCAATACTCTTCTTCTTGACGGAAAGCGCAATAGGAATTGAATTGAGTAGCTTGTTCCTTTGCTAAATCTTGTTTGGTAATATCTTTGTTCTTCATTTCCATTTGCAGGTCTGTTAACTGCTGAACAGTATCTCTCCTGTGGCTTGAGGGGGTGTTATTTGGTTTTTTAATCCAATCTTTTAAGGCATACTTTGTTGTCTTTATTTTATGTTCCCACACATAGCTGGGAGATCCTTTTACTAGAATGGACCAAGCTGAGTTAACAATTTCCAGGAAGCCTTCCTTTTCTATCCAAAGAGGGTTGTATCGGGAAGGTATTGGACCTAGGTTTTCTTCCTCTTCCAGTTGTAGGAGAATGGGCTTATGATCAGATGTCAACTTGGGGAGTATTTTGGATGAGATTATCCTCGTTTCTAGCAATAGAGAGCTCTGAACTAGAAATTGATCCAAGCGATATGAGATGTGATATGCTCCAACTCTGTTTTTTGTCCAAGTAAAGAGTCCTTTCATGGGCTTAAAGTCTAGGAGATCCCACTGTTGAGTTATCTCCTCAACAAAAGGAAGCATTTGATCCTTGCCACAGTTGCCCCCTCTCTTTTCTTTTGGTTCAAAGACTAAGTTGGGGTCTCCATCTATAATGATGTTCGTATTGAGATGATTTTCTAAGAATATTGATAGAGTTTGCCAGCATTCTTTCTTTTCAGCAGAAAGGACAGGAACATAAAGGTTAAAGAGGGAGAAGGTGATCTTACTTGAGTATTTTTGGAGTTTGGTGAATATCCAATGTTGGGTCTCAAAGGAACTGTCGAGGTGGAACTTGTCTTCCGACCACAGAGTTGCGAGACCACTTAAAGATCCCCTTGCGCTCATGGCTTTCCCTGCATTTTTTTTCCATTTCAGCTTGTTGATTTCTAAGAGGGGTTCCCCTTCAATTTTTGTCTCTTGGAGCATGAGGATTTCAGGAGATTCGTTTTTCAGAAGGTCTTTGATTGCTTTGACCTTCGATGGGTTCCCCAAGCCTATGTTATTCCAAGAGACTATACGCATTATTTACTAGGATTGGAATGGGTAGGCCCTCCCTTGGGAGGCCTTGTTCTATTATTTCTTCCAATGGACATCTCAATGGTGGATTGGATTCCTTGCATTTTTTTTCCTCTCCACTTCTTCTTGTCTTGCTTCTTTGTGAGATTTTCTCCTGGGTATTTTTTAGGGTCTCTCAAAAGACTCGTCCTCCAAAGATCCGGAGTTTTCTGGGGGTTTCTTTTTTTCTATTTCTGCATAGGAAGGGGAGGAGGAGGTTCCAATTGGGGAGCTAGGAAGGGATACCTTGCCATTGTTTTTTCAAGCTGTGGGGGGGAGGATCTATTGTTCAAGTTCTTCAATCGTTGGATCAGATATTTCTGGAAGGTTGCTGAGGATTTCAAGGTGTTATTGGGGGCCTTTGAGATTGGAGGGGATGAGCTTCCTTCCCCAAGAGATTTCCCTAGAATGGGGGTGTCAGGGCCTTTTGATGCCCCTTTCCCTTTGGATCTATTGTTATTCTTTGGTTGAGATAATTTATGGACCTGCGTCCATTGTTCACCTTTCGATATCTCCCCCTCTTCTTCTTTTTTCTTTTTTCAGTGCTTGACGAAGTGTCCATAGCCATGGAAATACCTTCATTTGAATGGGAGTTGTTCATAATCCAACTCTTGGATGTGAGACCATTATACGACCTTTAGTTGAATGGGTTTTGGTATGCCCACCTACATATCTACTTTGACGCATATCCTAGCGCAGAAGTACTGGTCCTTTTTTTCTGCTTTGTCAATGTATTTTCCAAGAGTGTTCCCAATGGATTCCAGAGACTTCGGATTCCAGCAATGCAAGGGGAGATGAGGGAGACGCACCCATACCGGAACGATTGAGGGCACATCTTATGTTGGATCGAAGTTCGGTGACCATTTATTCAAGTATAGGCTCTGAGGGCCCATGAAGTATGGTCCATTCCTAAATATGAGATTTTTGTCCTATGTGTTATCAAAGACGATAGCATAAAATCTTCTGCCTATGAGATGGCTTTTGATGCCTTCTTTTACTAGGGGGCTCCAGTTTCTTTGTACCCATGCATATACAACTTTGGGATACATCCATAGACCTATGAATTGGTCGATGAGTCCCCGTTCGAAGAGATTCAGAGCAAATCTACATGCTTCTTCTGCTGGGAGGTCAATTGAGGGAATACCGTCCAATTTTTTGACAAATTTTTGTTGCATTTCTGTGGTTGTTCTTTTACCACTGGTTGTATCCAGTTTCTTGAAAGCTGCTATCTCCAGAGGTAGAGGTGGTGGGGGAGACTTAGGGCCCCCTCTTGGGGCCATGGCATAGGGGAAAGAGAGAGGACACACCAGGTGCATGTGCGGGTAGCCTCCTAGGTGGGAGCATGACCAGAGTCGTGAGCAAAGATAGCATAGATATATCTTAACTCTATATCTATTTAGACACATATCCTGGTGCAAGAGTACTGGTCCTTTTTGTCTTCTTTGTCAATGTATTTTCCAAGAGTGTTCGGATTCCAACAATGCAAGGGGAGATGAGGGAGACGCATCCATACCAGAATGGCTGAGGGCACATCTTATGTCAGATCGAAGTTTGGTGACCATTTATTTAGGTATAGAGCCTGAGGGCCCATGAAGTATGGTCCATTCCTAAATATGAGATTTTTTTCCTCTGTGTTATCAAAGACGAAGCATAAAATCCCCTACCTACAAGATGGCTTTTGATGCCTTCTTTTACTAGGGGGCTCCAGTTTCTTTGTACCCATGCATATACAACTTTGGGAGATGGCCATAGACCTATGAAATAGTCGATGAGTCCTCGTTCAAAGAGATTCACAGAAGATCTACATGCTTCTTCTGCTGGGAGGTCGATTGAGGGAATACTGTCCAATTTTTTGACAAATTTTTGTTGCGTCTCTATGGCTGTTCTTTTACCGTTGGCTGCAACCAGTTTCCTGAAAGCTTCTATCTCCGGAGGTACAGGTGGTGGGGGAGCCTCAGGGCCCCCTCTTGGGGCCATGGTCTAGGGGCAAGAGAGAGGACGCACTAGGTGCATGTGTGGGAAACCTCCTGGGCGTGAGCATGACCAGAGCCGTGAGCAAAGCTAGCATAGATCTATCTTAACTCTAGATCTAAAAAGTAGAAAAACTTTATAGATTATTAGTATATATTATATTGATGTAATACATTACATTAACATATTAATAGACCATTAATTTATATATATTAATATAATACATTAATGTATTACATTAATACATTATTATTATATATTACATTTATGTAATACATTAATTATTAATGTGATAAATTAATGGTTGTTCCAAGGCATGTCGGTCGTCAACTAGCAACAACCACTTTATAAAAGTGGTTGATATACGCCGATCGGCATCATTTTTCACATTTCCAAACTAATGACATCGATCAGCATATATCAACCACTTTTATAAAGTGGTTGTTGCTAGTAATAACAATAATCATCTATGTCGTTGATAGCAAAGGGGATGAATTTAATAAGTTGCAAAGAGTAGCAAATATTGTTTGGATCTTTTGTAATAAATTACTTTGGTCATAAACCATGGATCTTTGAAGACAAAGAACAAAAGGCCTTACATACCTTCATATCACTTATCACAGTATCCCACTTTTTGCAAGAATGACTTGTAACATAGAAGTCTATATTTCATAAATTAATCCAATAGATGATGACTATTTAACATAATATAGCATTGTTCAAAGGGGTTGGATTCAATGGTGGAAAGTTAGGAGTTTTTCATCCTTAGACAAGGTTTACTTGGAGCTTACCTATAGCCATGGTATTGTGACCCTTGTACATATAAGTGGATCAAATCCCACCCCCATGTCCTTCAATTTTTTGGTTGATTCAGCCCGTCAAAAGAAAAACATAAAATAGCATGACAATATTAACTTCCTAGAACATAATATGTTTACACTAAAGAGATCTACAATAAACCATTTATTGAGTCGATGGTAGAAATTTTGTAACCCATTCTCCAATTCACATATTATTCATTTTATGGATTTCTTAATCACATAAATTTATTTTAATTGGATCTATCACCTCTTGAGAGGATCAAATCCCTAGAGTTTACAAAATTTTCCTAAACTGTTTTTAATTAAAAAAAGGTTTTTATATCAAATGACTTTAAATCCTTCTCACTGGTGCATGATAAATATGAATTAAAATGGATATATGACAAGTGCCAATTTCATCATAGTGGACAACACACTATTGAAATGTTTTATTCATGGTATTTTTTTAACTTTCAGTATATAGAGAGAGAGTTGATATTGAAACATTTTATTTAACATGGACATTAAAATATTTTATTTATGGCTTGTTAATATTTTTTTTAAATGTCATGTGTCAACTTCATATTAAGCATTGAAGTAATAACACATCTTCCTATAGAAATCACTTTTCACTAACACCGTCTATCCTTAACCCTATTGTAGATTTGGGCCATCCAAGGACCCAAGTGCAAAGTCAACCATTAACTTTGTAGTTGGTTCCTCTAATGACCCAAATCTACAATAGAGTTAAGGATGGCCAGTCACCCCAAAAATAAATCAATGTTAATTGAGTCATCATCAAAGGGCCCAACCACAAATTCAACTCTTGAATTTGTGGTTGGGCCCTCTGATGACCTAAATCTACAATCGAGATAATATTTGGTGTTTAGAATCCAGGTAGCCACCCCTAAAATAAATAAATCAATCAATTTAAAAATTATTATGGTGGTATGCTATGGTTGATGTTATTGTACTAGTTTTAATATGGATCCACCTTGCCACATAACATAACATAGTGTAGTGAGTAAAATTTTGATTTGAACTAATGATATAAAGTAGCGAGGCTCCTTATTCCTTGTCTCTCTAGCCAGGATTATAATGAGGTTACTCATTCTCTACCTCTCTAGCCAGGATTATAATGTGATAGTGAACTAAGTTTTGAACTTGAATTTTATTTATCCAATATATAATGAAGTATTCTTTGTTTTTTTCAAAGATACATCAACAACTTAGTGCTTTTGCCTACAAAATTGGTAGATTTCAAAACACAATGCAAAAGGTAACCAAAATAAAAAGTATGGGATGAGTTTGTGATTGAGATGGGATACAAAACTATTTAAAGAAGTTGTAATTGTCTCACTCAAAGATAATGTCATATTGTTGAAGACAATACCATTGATAGAAGTCTCATTTGCACCAACATTGTAATAAATCACACAGAAACTACTTTTTTTTTGTAAGTTATCCACACTACTTTGTGTTAAATGAAAAAAGAAACTATACAATGTATGTGTTGTTCTTCTTCCACTAGGGAAACCGGACCAACATCAAAAAAACACTTTATCAAGTTCAATTGTCTTAAGGAACCGGTTTAACTTGAAACCACAGACCTTGAGATGCACAAAACTTAAACCAGTATAGAAAAGTGTGAGAGGTATATGCCTAACATATTGATTACTAGAGTGAGGTGGGGTTATATCTCCCAAACCTCAGAACTAGAAAGTAAAAAATCAAATAGTAGAATCATGAGTGAATTCAAACCAAGGGAAGATGGTCATCTACAATAGGAACCTAGGGGTATAGGTAGTCTGGCTTGGAGAAGTCCAGAACAATGATCCTCTCAACAAGCAGGTTGATCTTGTGGTCCATGAGCTTGATTTGGATTTGCACGTCATCGAGTTGAAGAAGAACCTCCTAAGGGGATTCACTTATTTCATTCAGCACTCTTCCCATGAGAATCTTCATATGTCAGTAAAGGTCGACAATTTAGTAATACTTGGATTCCATGGCCTATGAAGAACCAGGGTTAGGAAGCCAAGGGAAAAAATTCTCATTAACCTCCTCATTTGATGTGAAACACCTAAGAACCCTCATGTCCACCTCTACAAGATTGTTTTCATTATATATCTTAGGTGGAGTGTGGACCTGGTAGTTGGCGGCAAAATATTCATCCTCTGTAGCAACCCAAGACAATGGCACCCTATTGTGCCTACCTTGCGATTGGCAATGAGAGCCTCCATGCATCATACAAAAGTCATTAAAGAAGAGATGGAGAGGAAGATATGACTAAGAGAAGTAGCGAGGTCAAATAGGATTGGAATCAGAGCAGGTCGAAGAGAGTTGGGAGCTAGCAGAGTAAGGAGCCAAAAGAACAGCTAGGGAGGGGGGGCGATAAAACCAAAAGACATGCATAGATCCAGGACAAATCTAGAAGGCTCCCGCATTACGGTTGTAATTTTTCATAACTAGCAATGGATTTGACCAGAGCCTAAAAATTCATGGGAGGACATGAGAAATAACCACGGCATAGAGGAAGGATGTCGTCGGATAGAAGATCATCATATTAAATGTAGGCATGAGTTGGTATGATAAAGGAAGGGGCCAATTGGTCATTGAATGATCGTAGGGAGGAAATGTGGGTGATCACTTTAGGGAGTGGTCCCTCCTTCCAATAACTCCTATAACACTAGATTCAAGGAAGCTAGATCAACCTACGAAAGGGAAAGGCAGTCATTATTGAGGAAAAAATGGGAGGAGAACTCTCATCGTGCATCAAATAACAAAGAAATTGTTAAAATCCATATCACAAAAATTTAGGAATAGAGATGTGTGTTAGTATACCTTGATTTAAAATTAGAAAAACATATCTACAAGTTCATGAGAAATGTCGGGTCAACTATTAAATACTCAATAAACTCTTAGATTATTATGAAATTCTAAGGGGAGATAGTCAAATTAATTGATCTACAAGGATTACCAAAAGGTGAAGCCAATTATATGTTAAAAAGAATAAATATGTCAAGTTGAAGGGAAGCACCCTCTACAAAGAAAAAAAGTAGTTGATTGTCTAATTTGCAACTATGTGAAAACTTAGATCTACAAATTCTACATTTTTTACTATTTTTCATTAGTAGAGTACTCAGGGCTTGAGGAGAACTCTATGGCTTATTAGGCACACATGTGCTAACTATGGCTTCTAAGGAGATATGCACTAGCCACTTACTAGCCTACAATAGCCATAAAACAATATGCAAGAAGACATAGGAATGTAGATGAAGATTAACCGAATAGAAATATGTCAAGGAAAATTTTGCACTCAAGATTTATTTCTCATACTTGTAGTGTTTTCTTGATTCACTTTTTGTAATGTGTCTTCTTTGCACACTTGTGTCACCTTGTTAATCATCAAATGTTTGTTGGTAGAGATACATGGATATTCCATCATTCCTATTCCCAAGTTTGAATATTTCCATACTCCAACTAGATTTGCATCTTTGTGATTTGTGATGTTGATTGGATTTGTCTTAGTTCCCTTCTACATGGTTTGGATTTTTACATCTAACAACCATTCTACTCCGATTGGAGTATTCATCGTTTCTTCATTGATCAATGATTCCTTGTTGATATCTGTTAAGCCCTAAATAATGGCACATTACCCCTTAATTGGGGCATATTACATTAGTATTGTTATTTTATTTATGTTAGCTTGGGTCCTTTAGTTGTAATTGTACCTCCTAGTCTCCTATATATACCAAGGAGACCTTTTCATTTGGAATCATATTGTATTTGTGAATTCATATGATGTATAAGGAGGTTTCCCCCTCGAAGAGGCTTATTATTTGAAGTTCTCTCTTTTTCAAGGCGTTGAGTACTTATTCTAAGGTTTTTATGCTATTTTTATATTCAGTTCCTAACATTTGGTATCAAAGATCAAGGTCTTAGGGTTTCAATGTTGCATCTGAGATACCTTGGAATATTATTAGATGGATGAAAGTACTTGTGGTTAAACTCTCAGTTGCTTAGGATTTATACTTTCGGAGATATAGCCTCTGTAAGATCGAGTTCCTGAATCATCCTGAATTCAGTCATCGCGGAATATTCACTATAACTTTTTTTGTGATGCTTCAGACCGTGAAATGTGGAGTATATTCATAGGAATTATCAAGGTAGATTTGGTAAAAATTTCAACTTCTGGGTCATCCTAATTTTGAGATACACCCTATGTAAGATAGGGTAGCTAACTAGTCCTATTAACTAGTCTCAAACAGTGATATTGTCTTCAGTGAGTATCCAAATTAAGTGAGACTAGTTGCATTGGACAACAAATAGTTTGTAGTATTTCTGAAGCAAGTTTCAGAATAATATATCACATATTGTTTTTTTGGCACGCTTTACAAGTACACTCTCCTGGAAAGGCCAAAAATCAGCAAGGCATGGGGAAATCACCATAACTTCCACTTGGCACATCCAATTTTGATCAGACCTCTAGAATTGCAGAGAGGAAATATCAGAGAACTACATAACAAAATTTCATACCTAGAAGGGTTGAAGTTGTAAATATACAATAGAATAAAGGTTGGCTAGCAAAACAACCTCCAAATACGAGTTTAAAAGGTGTGTTTTTTTTTTGGAAATTTGCGTATCTTTTGACTAAAAGATCCAATTGGGGTGATTCAAAAATTAGAATAAAGTGAGATAAAATGTGTATCGCATAAATTTGAGAGAAACTTAGGGATTTTTTTAGGTACATAAGTGTTATGACGTCTCTAAACATAGGATCTATTGTTACTGGTCAACGCTACAACTCGGGGACAGTGTGGTTCTTCCACGTACCTAGAGTATATCAGAAGGCCCCTTTCGAACGGTTGCACATTAGACATCACTACTATGGATTTGAGCTTCCACGTACCTAGTGTATATCGGGAGACCCCCTAGAATCCATAGACTTACCGAGTAAACATTTTGGTCGTCTTGTTGCTATAGTACATTGAGAACAACACTTGGGGAGATCACTCTCTAGTGCATGGTGTTGATATTATGGTAGTTGTGGGAGGTATTATCCTCCACATGTAACCTTTGATGAGACTAGAATATTTCGGGATAGAAACCCTAAAGCTTTGGATAATAACCCTAGAAGACATGTCATCTTAATAGAATAAATTAATATTGATTTATTATGCCCCAGGAAGAGAAGTTGACCCAGACAGTTAAGATGGAGCGGTATAAATAAAGGGAGTTAGATCTCATTTGTCACTCACTCACTCACAACTGCATAAGGACAAGAAGTGTGCATGAGTGAAGGAGAACTACAACTATTTCAGTAGTGACTTTGTCTTGGGTTATTGGTTTGGACTTTCTGCTTGGTTTTTGGTTATCCTTGCTAGGTGCGCTAACCTTGGTTAGTTACTGTTCTACTACCAAAATTATTTTGTCTACCAAGGTTAAGGTGCTCGGGGGTGGCCTCTGTGCCTATGGTTGGGTGACAATATTGCTATATTATCTATGGTGAAATGAGCACACCCATTTTTCTAATAGGCTATGGGCCCACACCTCCTTCAGTCAGTCTAACCACCGAAAGGAAGTTAAGCCATAAGATTATAAATCTCATTGAAGAACTGTCGCTAGGGTTTCTATCAAGTGGAGTTACTGAAGGATTGTCGCTAGGGTTACTAGCAGGTGTAGCTGCAAACCCTAAAACCTCTTGCCCAGCACCTTATTATGGAACACTTTACTCAAGGAGAGGATATTCTAGTGCACCTTAGTCTAGCGCAACTATTGGCACTCTCAGAAGGAAAAAACATCAAGGTTTAAATTTTGGGTCAAATTCAATGTTTGACCAGTCAAAGTCAAATTTTGACTAGCTATCAATCAACTAAAATCATGAATGAAAAGGCAGATCATCTACACTATTGAACTCTTAAAAGAACTCTTGAAGATGACATGTGGATAATTGACAGTGGAGCTTCCAGGCATATGATAGGAAACCAGGTCATACTTTCCAATCTGAATGAAAAGAAGACATCTCACAAGGTAGAACTTGGAGACAAGAACACATATCCATTCAAAGGAATTGGTCAAGCCTCCATCAAATCGAAATCAGGTAACAATGTTCATTTGAGTAATTTCTTATATGTACCTAGTTTAGAAAATAATATTTTATCTATATCTTGCTTAGAAGACAAAGGACATAGAATATCCTTTGTAGATGGTGAAGTATTATCTTGGTCTAGAGACTCCAACATAGAGAATTCTAGAGTTATTGGAACTCGTGAAGGCAGATTATACAGACTACTAGAACGTAATGATGAAGCTCTTGTACATGATGAAGTCAATCCCAGTGAACTTTGGCATAGAAGGTATGCTCATCTTAACTATCAAGAATTAACTTTCCTCAAGAAAATGGTTGAAGGAATACCATAACTACAATCTACACATGAAGGAATTTGCAGAGGATGTGCACTTGGTAAAAATGTTAAGAAGCCATTCTCAAGTAGCGATAATAGATCTAAGGAAACCCTAGATCTAATACATTTAGATGTTTGCAGTCTGATGCCAGTCAAATATCTAGGAGGTTCTCTTTATTATGTAACCTTCATAGATGATTACTCAAGAAATACTTGGTTATATCTCTTGAAGACAAAGGATGAAGTTTTCAACAAGTTTCAAGAATTCAAAGCAGAAATAGAAAACCTCACAAGCAAGAAAATCAAGACTTTGAGAACAGGTAATGGAGGAGAATACACATTCAAGGAATTTGTTTCCTTATGCAAATCAGTAGGGATTAGAAGGGAGCTAATCGTTCCTCATAATCCTCAACAAAATGGTGTAGCAGAAAGGAAGAATAGTTCCATTGAAGAAACCGTGAAGGCACTAATGAATGATAAAGGTTTATCCATGTATTTATGAGGAGAAGCATCCATGACAACAATATATGTTCAGAACAAAATTCCCCACTGCATATTAAAGGATATGACTCTAGAAGAATCCTTCTCGGGAAAGAAACCTAATGTGGAACACTTAAGAATCTTTGGGTTCCTTGTTTACATTCATATCCCCAAGGATAAAAGGAAGAAAGTAGAACCCTCATGAAAGAAGGGCATATTTGTTGGATATAGTGAATCCTCCAAATCCTACAGAATCTATATTCTAGAACAACATAAAATTGAATTCAACAGAGACGTAACCTTCAAAGAGAACATGGTTTTCAAGAAATCTATAGAAGAATCCATGGAATAATAATATGAAGAGCCTAAAGGAGAAAGCACATGTCTTCCAGAAAGTCAGAATAAATAACCAGAAAAACTTGATCATCTTATGCAACCATGTGAACCTATTGAATCAGTCATTGTACCCAAAACTAGAAAACGTCTAGCTTGGATTAAAGCTACTCTACAAGAAGCAGAAAGACTCAAAGCTCCAAGTGGCACTTTCAAAGAAAGCAAGAAGCCCAAAAGATTCTCCATCTATGTAGCATGTATGACAAAACTTAAATGAAGAACCCACCACATTTGAAGAAGCAGTTCAAAATAAATAATGGAAAGAAACCATGACAGAAGAATACCAGTCCATCATGAAAATTGGCGTATGATAAATTGTGCCTAGACCCAAGGAAAAATCAATGGTAACTTCAAAATGGGTCTACAAGATAAAACATGCAGTATATGGAAGCATATATAATTACAAGTCAAGGTTCATGGCTAGAGGGTTCTCCCAGAAGGAGGGAGAAGATTATGATGAAACCTTTGCTCTTGTTGCCAGATATACTTCTATTAGAGCCATTATGTCTCTTGTTGCTTCCATGGGATGGAGTTTACATCAAATGGATGTAAATATAACCTTTCTCAATGGGGATATTGAATAAGAAGTATACATTGAAAAACCTCAAGGTTTTGAGGTGCATCCTATAGACACTCGTGTTTGCATATTAAAGAAATCCATGTATGGACTCAAGCAAGCTCCAAGAACTTGGTATGCCAGAATTGACAATTACTTAATAAGACGTGGTTTCTCTAAGAGTCATGCAGATCGAAATCTCAACTACAAGGTTGTGAACAATGCACCTGTGATTCTACTGTTGTATGTCGATGATTTATTCTTGATAGGTGCAGAATATCTCATCACCTAGCGTAAGAAGGAATTAGCTTATGAGTTCGATATGAAAGATATTGGTCTCATGCACTGTTACTTGGGACTAGAAGTATGGCAGAAGCGTGGTGAAATATTCCTTGGACAAGGAAAGTATACAGTGAATATTCTTCATAAATTTGGAATGATGGATTATGAATCCATGGCCACTCTTATGACCACAGATATAAGAAAATTAAGAGACTCGGATTCTGATCCAATAGACCCATCCCTATATCGAAAATGGGTTGGGTCATTGATGTATCTAGTGAATACGCGACTAGATATTTTCTTTGTTGTAAACACTTTAAGTCAGTTCCAGCTGGAACCCAGACATGAGCACTGGATAGATGCAAATCATGTTCTAAGATATATTCATGGGACACTAAACTATGGTTTAAGATACACATCATCCAATGATATACAGCTTCATGGATTCACAGATTTAGATTGGGCAAGGAGTGTAGAAGATAGAAGGAATACTTAAGGGATGTGTTTCAGTTTGGGCTCTGCTATGATATCATGGGCTAGCATGAAACATAAGTTTGTTGCACTCATCACATCAGAAGCAAAATACATCACAACATGTGAGTCATGTACCGAAGCAGTATGGTTGAGGAATTTGATTTTTGGATTATTTGATTAGGTACCATATTCAACTGTAATATACTGTGACAATCAAATTTGTATGAGGCTATTAGAACACCTAGTGTTTCATGACCAATCGAAACATATTGAGATCAAATACTACTTTATTCATGATAAAGTCCAAGAAGGAGAAGTGAAACTACAGTATATCTCCACAGATGAGAAGGTAGTAGATATTTTGACAAAGCCTTTGTCCAGGATAAAGTTTGCATACTTAAGGGACAAGATGGGGCTCATGGAGATAACTCCCTTAGATGAAAGGGAAGAGATTGCTCCCCGATTTGGGAGGGAGAATTGATATGTTATTGATTCATGGGAAGTTATTTTACAGTTTGGAAAATGGTCCAGGTTGGGTAGTTCCTTTCCAGTCCGAAAAGCGATTCAAGATTTTTTACAAATAGTCATTTTCCAGTTCGGAAAATGGTCCAGATCGGACAATCATTTTCGTAATGAAAATGGTCTGATAGATTTTTGATGTATCATAGATAGAAATTCCCCTTGTGGCCAATGTGGGGGAATGGTCTAGGAAATTCATTCTTCTTGGCAGCCACTCTAATTAGTGTTCAAGTAGAATGGTTTGCCTTGTCGGGCAATCATTCTTTCGAAGTTCACATTGTGAGCAGTTTCGAAGAATGGTTTGTTTTGGAGGTTGGTGCAGGAAAGTCATTTCCTTAGGAAATGGTCCAGATAGTCATTCCCTAGGGTAGACTCCAGAAATTCATTCCCTAGGGCAGACTCATTCTCTCCAAGTTGCACTATGATTAGTGTTGGAGGAATGGCCTAGTTAGGTGAATGGTCCAGGTTCAGAAATCAAGGAAAAGTATTCTCTAGGGAAGACTCATTCTCTCCAGGTTGCACTATGATTAGTGTCAGAGGAATGGCCAAATCAAGGAAAAGTATTCTCTAGGGAAGACTCATTCTCTCCAGGTTGCACTATGATTAGTGTCAGAGGAATTGCCTAGTTAGGTGAATGGTCTAGGTTTAGCAATCAGGGGCAGGCATTCCCTAGGGCAGACTCATTCTCTCTAGGTTGCACTATGACTAGTGTTGGAGGAATGGCCTAGTTAGGTGAATGGTCTAGGCTCAAAAATCAGGGACAGATATTCTTCTATGCTTGGGAAGAATAGTCCAGATATCCCATGGTTGATGTGTTACTTTCTAAGGGTATATGCTCTTCCATATCTCACATATGTGACTGGAAGAATGGCCCAGATGAATCAATTTGTATCATGATATTGTTGATATCAGATGATATGATTATTGTAGAGATCGTATGTCTCTCTAGAGTAGTTGTATGCTACTATGGTGGATCTGATCCACTAGTAGTGACTGTTGTCACCGGTTAGTAGCAGTGTGCTACTAGGAGTGGTTTTGAACCACTGGATATTATTTGAATACTACTATGTATAAACACAGTTCTTTTCTAGTTGGATAGTGATGATGGTGCTTGTGATTTGATCATGAGATAGTCTATGTGGATATGATGATGCTACCAGTTGAATGGTATGTTTTTTCTCAAGACCATTGCCTTTAAAACCTCTTTATCTAGGAGGGAGTGTTGATATTATGGTAGCTATGGGATCTATTAGCCTCCACATGTATCCTTTGACAAGACTAGAATATTCCAGGAAGCAAGAGAAACCCTAAATCTTTGGATAATAACCCTAGAAGACAAGTCATCTTAATAGAATAAATTAATATTGAGTTATTAGCCCCGAAGAAGAGAAGTTGGCCCAGACAGTTAAGATGGAGCGGTATAAATAAAGGGAGCTAGATCTCATTTTTCACTCACTCACTCACGACTGCATAAGGAAAAGAAGTGTGCATGAGTGAAGGAGAAATGAAAATGTTGCAGTATTGACTTTGTCTTAGGTTATAGGTTTGGAAATATTGCTTAGTTTTTGGTTATCCTTGCTTGGTGTGCTAGCCTTGGTTGGTTATTGGTATTCTACCGAGATTATTTTGTCTGTCAAGGTTAAGGTGCTCGGTGGTGGCCTTTGTGCCTATGGTTGGGTGAAAATATTTCTATATTATTTATGGTGAAATGAGCACACCCATTTTTCTAACACCTAGGTAGTCGAATAGTATAGCTAAGGGCATGGTCAAGCCTCCTTTGTTAGTTCCATGAGATATTGGGCCGAGTATTATTGTTGGACCCCACACGTATATTAGAGAACTATAGCACCTGACACTCCCTTGTCTGTGAGGACCTCTACCTAATCCAATTAGGAATTCCTACCTTGCAGTGATACTTGGCCAACATGCCACCAAAAAAGGGAACTTCTACACCAAATAAGTCTTCAAACAACCCTACTTGGACTCTTGATGAAGGTGAAGAAATGCACAGGGACATAAATTATTTACAAAAGAAGGCACTAACAAAATATGAACTAAAAGGGATGATGGATTCAACTGAAGCTAAGTTGGAAGTGATAATGGATACTAAGATGGATGGTTTAAAAGGGGAGATCATGGAAGGATTGAAAAAGTTGCTAATAGAGAGGCCACCCGAAAGTTATAATGTATGCCATGAAATTCATGATAAGGACAAAAGGAGGATGAATCAAGACAACAGAAACTCCAACTTTGGGTTGAAGACCAACCACTTTCCTAAGATCGATATGAGGAAGTTTGATGACAAGGATCCAATCACATGGATACTCCATATGGAGCAGTTCTTTGATCTACATGATGTGTCACACGCACAAAAGGTACGAATTGCATCTTTATATTTAGAACCCAATCAATTTGTGTGGTATTGATGGATTTGTTTTCACAAATCACTTGCCACTTGGAAAATTTACACGGAATAAATGATAGCACACTATGGGGATACAAGGAGTAATACCTTCTTCAGCCAATTGATAAATCTCAAGCAAAAGGGTTCAGTTGCGGAGCACATTGAGAACTTCCAAAGATTGAATATAAAGGTAACGGATATTCTAGATGAGCACTTGATTGATGTATTCATATGAACTTTAAAGGATAACATTCAACATGAGGTTTTCCTTTGTGAACCCAAATCATTGGAGAAGGTGTTCAAGGTGACGAGAAATGTTTAAAGTAAAAATATGGCTATGGCTACTAGAAGGACCACTCGTAACATCTATCAAGAGAATAATGTTCCTTCTTCTAAACCACCTCAACCTACAAGGTTGAAACCTCAACAATTGGAGGAAAGAAAATCAAAAGGTTTATGGTTTAATTGTGATAGAAAGTACAGTAAGGGACATAAGTGTGGTGAGAAGAAACTATTATACATAGATTGTGAAGAGGAAGAATAACAAGAACCATCTCAACACGAAAATGTAGAAGAGAATTCTTCTGAATATTTGACCCCCACCATATCATGTAATGCATTGGATAGAATTAGTGCTCCTCAAACCCTCAAGATCGAAGGAAATATCAAAAATAAAAATTTAATAGTCCTAATTGATTCTGGTAGTACTCATAATTTCATTCACTATAAATTAGCCAAATCTCTCAATTGCTTTATATATTCAACGCCAAATTTTCAAGTAATGATTGAAAATGGAGGAACTATCAATTGCTTAGGAAAATGCCATAGGATCAATATTACTATGGGGGAATATGTAATGAATATTCCAATGATTTCTATACCCATGGGTGGTGTTGATGTCATATTAGGAGTCCAATGGTTACAATCATTGGGAACAATGGCTTTTAATTTTCAAGAACTTTTCATGAAATTCATTGGAAGGAAATGAGATTGAGTTAAGGGGTATCATATGGAAACCCAGTAAGGTGATCAGATCTAATGGCATGACAAAATTATTGAAAAAGGGGCATCAGGGTGTAATTGTACAACTATGCTCACTAGACGTTCAAACATCTAAGCCATATATTCCCCTAGATATCCAAGGGATCATTAATAATCATTCCAAAGTATTTGAAGATATTCACATAGGTCTTCTACCCACTCGTGATCATGATCATGATATTCACCTAATTCCTTGGAGTGTTCCTCCTAACATCAGGCCTTACAGATACCCTTATGCCCACAAGAGTGAAATTGAGCATATGGTTGAATAAATGTTAGAGGCTGGCATTATTAGAACTAGCCAAATTTCTTACTCTACATTGGTGGTAATGGTACTCAAGAAAGAGGGCTCATGGAGTATGTGTCCAGATTATAGAGAGCTCAACAAGATCACCATTAAAGATAAGTTTCTCATTCCTGTCATTGAAGAATTGTTAGATGAAATACATGGATAAATCTACTTCACAAAGTTGGAGCTCCATTCAAGGTATCATCATATTAGAATGAAGGAAACAGATATCCCAAAAATAGCATTTTGAACTCTTGAAGGCCATTATGAATTTTTGGTCATGCCTTTTGGCCTTACGAATGCACCTTCCACAATCCAAGGGTTGATGAATTCTATTTTCAAGCCCTTCCTTTGAAAATTTTTGTTAGTATTTTTTGATGATATACTAATCTATAGAAAGTCTTGGGAGGATCATGTTCAACATGTTGACAGGGTGCTATAGCTACTAAAGGAGCAACAGTTATATGCCAAACCATCCAAATGTTTCTTTGGGGTTAAGGAGGTAGATTATTTGGGTCATATTGTATCTCATGAAGGTGTCAAGGTAGACCCTAACAAGATTAAGGCCATGATGGACTGGATGATTCCCAAAACATTGAAGAATCTTAGAGGATTTTTGGGTTTGACAGGTTACTAACGCAAGTTTGTTTGTAACTATGGAAGAATAGCAACACCTTTAACGGAATTAACTAAGAAGGATGCATTTTCATGGACTCCAAAGTCAACTCAATCTTTTGAACAACTTAAAGAGGCGATGTGAAAATATCTTGTCTTGACCACACTAGACTTCACAAAAACCTTTATTGTTGAATGTGATGCCTCGGGAAATGGCATTGGTGTTGTTCTAATGCAAGAAGGAAGGCTCCTTGCTTTTGAAAGTCGACCACTCAAGGGAAAGGACTTATACAAACCCATTTATGAGAACGAAATGATGGCAATATTACATGCATTGAAGCAATGGAACCCTTACCTAATAGGTAGGAACTTCAAGGTCAAAACAGATCATGACAATCTTAAATACTTCTTGGAACAAAGATTATCTTCAGAAGAACAACAAAAATGGGTGATCAAGATGTTGGGTCATGATTTTGAAATCATCTACAAAAAATGGAAGCAAAATGTTACGGCAGATGCACTCTCAAGAAAGGATGAAGATGTTGATGCCTTTCTTTGTGTTATCTTGATCATCCAACCTGATTGGATAACATAAGCAAGGGATGAATGGAAGAATGGTGAAAATGTGTGGACTCTCATTCAAAGGTTGCAGCAGGATTCCAGTGCATCAGATACATTTACATGGAAAAATGATTCACTATGGTACAAAGATCACTTATATTTATGTAAGAACTCCCAACTCAAACAAAAGGTACTTTTGGAATTGCACACCTCTCTAGTAGGAAGGCACTCAAGATTTTTGAAAACCTATCACAGGGTCAAGAAGGAATTTTTTTGGGATGGCCTTAAAACTGATGTTCAAAGGTTTGTGGCAGAATGTTTGGTTTGCCAACAAAATAAGGTGGAAACGATTAAGACCCCGGGTCTTTTACAACCATTAGCCATCCCAAGTTAGCGTTGGGAGGAGGTTTCCTTGGATTTCATCACAGGGTTACCAAAATCTGAAGGAAAGAGTGTCATCATGGTGATTGTTGATAGACTGACCAAGTACGCACATTTTTGTGCACTCTCTCATCCTTTCAAAGCCAGTACAGTTGCCACTGCATTCATGGAGACAGTTCAAAAGCTACATGGAAACCCAAATATTATTGTAAGTGATAAAGATCCCATCTTCACTGGACATTTTTGGATAGAATTATCTTCTTGTTTGGGAACTCAATTGGCTCATAGCTCATCTTATCATCCTCAATTTGATGGAAAAACTGAGATAGTTAACAAATTTCTGTAAGGCCGCCTTCGTTGCTTTGTCTTTGATAAACAAACACAATGGTTCAAGTGGTTACCTTTGGCAGAATGGTGGTATAACACTTCCTTTCATACTGCAACAAAAAGGACATCATTTATGGCGCTCTATGGATATCACCCATGGTCCATCACTTCTTCTCTAAAATAAAAAGCTAAGGTTCAAGTAGTGGAGGATCACATCGAGCATCAACAACAAGTTCTCCAACTCTTAAACGACAACCTGACCATGTCACGGAATCACATGAAACAACAAGCAGATCAGCATCGTAATGAAAGAAGTTTTGAAGTAAGGGATTGGGTATTTTTAAGACTACAACCATACAAACAAATATCCCTCAAGCAATCTAAGAAGGATAATAAATTATCACCAAAGTACTATGTCCCTTATAAGGTGTTGCAAAAGATTGGTACTATGGCATAAAAATTGGAGCTACCTGCGTCTTCGTGAGTACACCCAGTTTTCCATATTTCATGCCTAAAAAAGGTTATAGGTGACAAGATCCAAGTTCAAACTATATTTCCAAAACTTGACGAGGAAGGAAAAATCATATTGGAGCCTGAAGCTATCACTGACACAAGAATTCACCAGTTGACGAATAGATCAATTTCAGAGTATCTCATTAAGTGGAATAAACTACATGTTGAAGATTTCACTTGGGAAGATTAGTCTTTTATATGGAAGCATCCATAATTACTCAAGCATTGCGGACAACACTTGTCTGAAGGAGAAGGGAATGTTAAGCCCTAAATAGTGGCATGTTACCCCTTAATTGGGGCATATTACATTAGTATTTTTATTTTATTTATGTCTGCTTGGGTCCTTTCGTTGTAATTGTACCTCCTAGTATCCTATATATACCAAGGATACCTTTTCATTTGGAATCATCTTGTATTTGTGAACTCATATGATGTATAAGGAGGTTTCCCCCTCGAATAGGCTTATTATCTAAATTTTTCTCTTTTTCAAGGCGTTTAGTACTTATTCTGAGGTTTTTATGTTATTTTTACATTTGGTTCCTAACAATATCTTTCTCTAACTTTTTCTATACTAACTTATTATCATTCTTTAGCTTCTTAATATGTGTTAGTAAGCTTTGATTATGATCCATAAAGCATAAAATTTCTTCCTCATTTTCTAATTTGTAAAAAAAATTAAGATCTTGATTTTTCTATTTGCTCATCTTGTAACCTTTTGATTTATTCAAGCAACCTTGGATTAAGGTTTCTTAGGGAGGAACTTTTTTTGTCTATTCTTGACAATTTCTTCTTCAGATCTTGATTCTCTTGTTCTAACTTCTAATTGCACTCCTTTGTATCTTTTGACTTCTTAGTTTGTTCAAGTAGTTACTGGCTATGATCTTTTAGGCAAGAAATCTATCTTTTTCTAGTAAGTTCTTGTCAAATATATTCTTGATATCTTGATTTTCCTGTTATAATTAATGATTAAATCGGTTATCAATTTTAATTTCTTAATTTGTGTGATCTATTTTTAATTACGATATTTTTAATAGGAATATTTTTTCTTTTCTAAGTCCTTAAAAAATTTCTACTTACACTTTCAAATTGTATGCGTTGTCTAATTATTCTACGAAATGGTTTCTTTTGCCGAAATCCAACGACATCAATCTGCACGAAATCACTATTTTTGTGTTGCTTAAAATCCATTTCAATGCATAAATGGATTCAAGATGTTGAAAAAACATTGGGGCACTCCGATTATACATAAATAATCACTCAAATCTATGGATCTAACAATTTCTTGTCAGATTTCATGTAAATATTCCCGTAAAAAAATTGTCGATAAAAAATCATTTCGTAGAACATTTAGAATATATATATAATTTTAATTCGATAATAATATAAAATTAAGAACTTAAAACTTTACATGCTTTATTTGTATTGAACATTTCACTCAATATATCCCTTGGTCTTGGAATATCTATATTCCATTTTGTGTTTTAAATATTAAATTGTGTGGATAATATGAGTTATTATTTTAACCTTCTAAAAACGGTGGATATATTTGAAGTATTCTTTTATATCTCCCTAAAAATATAATTTGATTCAATATATAATACTTCTTTACATTCATTTGATTATCTGATATACCTCGTATCAATCCCCTTTGTCTTTTTAGAAAGACTAACTATTAAATAGTCCTCCTTCTTTCACTAAGTAATAATATGAGATTCAGAATTATATGAGGATTTAGTAGGAGGAAGGTCGAATGGTGGCGACTAGGGTTTGACCCTGGGTGAGATCGGAGAGTATGTATGGCCTCTGTACTCAGGATCCAGGGTGGGAGATTCTATTGTCCAGTGTTGTCGGATTTGACATAGGAGAATTATTGGGTTATAGGTGGCGGTGTTTTGTACTAACTTAGGGATTTTAATGTTTTCAAGGTTGATCTGGCAGGAAGTAGGTGTGATGGCAAGTGTTGAGTCGACCCTAGCTGATAGTGTGGTTGATTATCATTGGTGGAGCCAGGTTGGATTACTTAAGTTTGATGATGTGTATCGAGATGAGTTGTGGAGATATAGGCAAGCTAAAGTATAGAGTGACATGAGAAAACGTAGGTTAGAGGCAGGTGTGGAGGCATGATTCCCGAATGGTACATTTGGCGATGTTTCAAGAGGGGTTACGAGTCTTGGTTACAGTGTTATCATCAATGAACCTTATGATCGGGAAGTGGGAAGGGGGTTTCAATGGGAGTCGATTAAACAAACCATTTGTTGTTACACTTGTCGGAGAAGGTGAAGGGGAGGCATAGCAGAAGTGTCACAGAGCATGGAGAGGGTAGGTTGAGTGATGCAGGTAGGAATCTCGGGGATATTGGTAACTTTATAACTGGTGAGGCAGGTGGAGGAGAAGCGGGAGTTAAGGTTTGATAAGCAGTGCCGAGGAGTTGTAGTTGAGCCTGAGAGGAAGGACGTTGAGGTGGTTGGATTATTACACTCTGAGTGGAAGGAGGTAAGACCTCGTTTGAGCATGAAATACTGGTAAGTAAAAAAGGCAAAGGTGAAGTTAACTCTCGGGTGGGACGTAGGGATGAAGGAGGTAGGCATGTACTCGCAACAGGGGCTTGTTGATAATTTTGGTTATTGGGCGTTGGGGGTTAGGGAGATTCACAGGTGGGTGGAGGAAACTTGGAGTCCCTAGTTGGGTTATGCACCTGTAGTTTCATCTTGACTAAAGGATGGTTATGCTTTCTTTTTAATTCCCTGGAGGACGCGTCGGTAATTTTGAACCAGGTATGGGTGGTCAAGAATGGTAGTCTAATGATCAATTGTCGGCATTGTTCATTCAATCCAGAAAGAGAGGTTATTAGATACAAGCATCTGTGGGTCCTCATGCCTGGTTGCTCGCTTACATTATGGAATTTGGAGGCATTTATGGAGGTTGGGAATGTGATAGGGAGATTTTTATATGCATATCCTAAACTATTGGATGGATATGATAGATGGATGGGTAAATTGTTAGTAGAAATTCACCTTTTTGAAGGGCTTCTGGCGGATATTAAAATAGGTTGGTTTGGTTCAGTGATTCAGCAAAGATTAGATTATTTGGGTGTGTTGTTCAGATGCTTTGAGTGTAAGGAGACAGATCACTTGAAGAGTCAGTGTAGTGGGGTTAGCAAGAAAACGGGATTCAGAGGTTTTGATGTGTATGGCGAACTGGCAGCTGATGAACTGAATTTTTCCTTAGAGGATTGGAGCATGAACAAGTCAGCATCGGCTGAGGAGTGCAATTTGGTGACTGGTAAGTTGAAACAAGCTCGCCCAAATTTTAATTCCTTTATTTTTGCTATTGATGAGAGGGATTTGAATATTTGTGGGTTGGAATCCTCTAAGTCGAGTGGTACTCTAATTGAGGGGAGTGGTTCTATGTTAAAGCCAATTAGTGATGATCCCTTTGAGGTAGTTAATAAGGAGGGAGAGGTGTGATATTTGTTGGATCCTACAGGAGTATCGGTGGGTTTAGGGAGGCAAAGGGGAGGTAAGATAGCTTTGAGCTCAGAGGATGGGTGGGTTGTCTTTGGGTCTTTTTTGGAGGAGGTGTTGGAGGATTTGGGGAAGAGGGGGGATACTACTATTTCTAGCAGAAATTCTATATCTGCGGAGGAGGGCTCAAAGGACATTTTCCCGATTGGTGAGGAATTTAGGGAATATCTTAGGAGTGTGTCTCAGTTTGAATTTGATTTCGGTAATGGTAGTTTGGGAATTGACTATGAGGATGTGGGGGTCAAGAGAGGGTCCATAGAGCTTATAGGAGGTTTAGTCAGGAACCTTGTTCCAGGTCATTTATCTGAAGATCCTTCTTCAGAAAGTTTGAAGGAAAGAGAAAATAATTCCACTTTGGATATACATGATGATGAGGAGTCTACGGGGGGACTGAGTATTATTGGGTGGGATGAACAGTCCACACTTTCAGAGATTGATGAAACTATTGTTAATCTTATTCCATCCTATAGGGATATTCTCTCTAAGTCTCCTCTGTCAATATTTNGGGATTCCATACCTCTATTAACTGAGAAGAATATTTTAATTGAGAGATCAAGGGACTTGATTAATGTCATCTCTAAGGGAGAGGCTTTAATGGTGAAAGGAGAATTACATGGGGGATTGGAGAAGGAATTTTCTCCACTACAGACTAGAAGTGTGAGAAATAATGGGCGAGAGAAGGCAATAGGTGAAAGTACTTGTTCTAATATGGTTGTTGGTCCGAGGGTGATTAGAGCACAAAAATCCCTTGCAAGAGTTAAGAAATGATTGTGGCATCACTAAATGTTAGAGGGGTGGGGGGCAGCTCCAAGTTCTTATCCCTAAAAATATTTTTAGAACTAATTAAAACAGATGTGCTACTTATACAAGAAACAATGGTCTATGAAGCAAAAGCTAGAGAACTCTTTGCTAAATTACTCCCTCATTGGATTTTCTATGGGGTGGACTCCTCAGGACTTTATGGGGGTTATTAACATCTTGGAATCCAAGGAAATTTGATTTCTCTGCTTTCTTGAGTCCTGCAGGGATTATGATGGAAGGCATAGTTAAATATATGGATAGAAAATTGAAGGTGATCAATTGTTATGGTATGTATTCTGACAGAGAGGTTTTCTGGGAAGCTATTAAAAGAGACGGTATTCTTAAAGAACAAAATATGGTTCTGGGGGAAGAACTTAATTTCACTAGTTCATGTAGGGAAGTGTGGGGACTCCATGCCAGAGCAGATTCATTACATCCATATTTCAGTCAATTGATACAAGAAGAAGGGTTGGTGGATGTTGAGCCTCTTAAAGTAATTCCTACCTAGAGAAACGGTAGAAGAGGACAGGAGTACATAGCTAAGTGTATGGATCATTATTTGATATCATAGGATATTGTGCAATCAAGATTGAGATATAGATATATGGTTTGCAACTTAAAAAAAATTTATCACATGCCAGTGGTCCTCCATTTAGAACTAGATAATAGAAAAGGCAGTTATCCATTCAAATTCAATTCAATATGGTTGGAAGATCCAGAGTTTGATAAGTTTGTTCATTCCAACTGGGATGGATTGTTAGGAGTGGAGACTCTAAACCCGATGGAATCACTAGTCAAAAAGCTATTACTTAATTCATTGGTGTATAACTGGGAAAAAATAAAAAGAGTGAAGCAAAGGAAGAACTGGTTAAACTTGAAGGTGAGCTGGATTCATTATATTTTAATCATCCTAGAGGATTTGAGAAGGAGGAGGATAAAGTGTTAATAGAAGAAAAAGAACAGAGGAAATTGTCACTTTTGAGACAGGAAGAGAAAACATGGAGGAAAAAAATCATAATTAATTGGTTGGCCTCAGGGGATATGAATACTAAGTTCTTTCACGCGTATGCAAATTCCATGAAACAGACCAACACTATTTGGGATATTACTAAGGAGGAGGGTCATGTGATCTCTAGTAATCAAGAGTTACAATTAGAAGCAGTTGAGTTTTTCCAAAACGTGTACAAGGCATAGCCTAACCTGGCCATATCTAATCAACTAGAAGTTTTAAAAAATTATCCAAGGATGTTTTCAGAGGAAGACAGTTTTAGATTGTTTAAACCCATTATAGTAGATTAAATCATGTCAACTCTTAAAGGTTTTAAAGAATCAAAAAGTCATGGCTCGGATGGCTGGACTGTGGAATTTTTTTTGTCTTTTTATGATTTAGTGGGAGATGATATTTTGGAGATGGTGGAAGAGTCCAAGAAGAAAGGTAGGGTGTCTGGAGCTTTGAATGCTACTTTTCTTGCTCTTATTCCAAAGAGTGAGAATCCTAGTTATTTTGGAGATTTTAGACCTATAGCTTTATGTAATCTGGTTTATAAGATTCTTACTAAGATTATTGCCAAAAGAATTAAATCCACCTTGTCTTGTGGGGTCTCAAAGGAACAATTTGGTTTCCTTAAGGGAAGGAAAATTACTGATGCAATTGGAATAGTGCAGGAAGATTTACATATCATAAAGGTTAAAAATCTTAAATCTTTGGTGTTAAAGCTTGATTTGATAAAGGCTTGTGACAGAGTGGATTGGGGATTCTTAAGGCTTGTGTTGCTAGCGGTGCGTATGAGTATAGAAGCAACTGATTAGATCATGGGGTGTGTGACCTCAGAAAATTATGTTGTGTTGATAAATGGTAAGCCTACTACATTCTTTAAAAGTACAAGGGGATTAAGGCAAGGTTGTCCTTTGTCTCCCTTATTTTTTCTCCTTGTTGTTGAAGGGTTAAGTAGAATTATAAAGGAGAAGGTAAGGGAGAAGAAAATAGAAGGAATATCAATGGCAAGAGGGATATTTATTACCCATTTGATGTTTGTAGATGATGTTATTGTTTTTGGAAATGGTAATATTGTTGAGTGGGAAGTATTTAAGGAGATTCTGGCACTATTCTGCAAAGCAACAGGTATGGAATTCAGTCCACATAAATCCTTATTTCTAGAAGTTGGATGGGCAGAAGAGGATTTAGATCTGTTGAAATTGATCTTTCCCTTTGAAGTAAAATCAATGGATGATGGCTTTAAATATCTTGGGTGTTTTCTGAAACCTAATTGCTACAATAAATCAGATTGGAATTGGTTGGTGAAAAATTTTGAAAAAAGGATTGCAAACTGGAGTCATAGATGGTTAAGTTTAGGGGGAAGGGTAACTCTCATCAAAGTTGTACTTGAAAGTATCCTTGTTTATTGGTTGTCATTAGATAAAATAACAAAAATTATATTAAATATTATTTAGTTTCTTGTGGACTGGGAAAAAGATAAAAGAAGGGATACACCTGATAAGCTAGAATAAAATTGTTAAACCTAAAAAGTTAGGTGGGTGGGTATTAAAAATATATTTACCTTTGGGAAATCATTAGCAGCAAAAACATTATGGAGGTGTTTTATGGTTCCTAGTCTTTGGCATGAGGTGATACTTAAAAAGTATCTTAGGAAGAAATATGTGGTGGAATAGTTTAGGGAAGGAAGGAAAAGTTGGTCTGGCATATCTAATATTTGGAGAGCTCTTACCTCATCCATATCCATAATAACTGTCTGGTTGGTTTGGAAACCTGATAATGGGAGAGACATCAAAATTGGTGTTGATCCTATGGTAGGGTCACACACTTATTTTAAGTTATAAAGGAATCGTATTCTAATTTTAAAGGCACAAGGAATAGAATTCCTTTCCCAAGCAGGGTTTCGGGACTTGGAGAACACAAGGCAACCAAGATGGAAAAAGGTTGAGGATCTAGGCTTGGAAGGAGAACAAGTAGAAGAATGGAATAATTATGTCAAAGGTTTAATGGGTTTAGTATTTGAGTTGAACAACAAAAAATATTTACTAATGTGGTCCTAGGATAATAAAGGTGGTCAAGTAACAACAAAACAAGCATATGAAGTCCAGTTGGAGGAGACAGTAGTAGATGAACCAGTTTTATGGTATAGTGATCTATGGAGATGGCAGTTACCTTTAAAAATCAAACTCTTTATGTGGCTATTACTTGAACAGAAAATACTTACTTGGGAGAACTTATACAAAATAAGTTTTTTTAGGGCCAAGCAGATGTGTTTTATGTGGGTTACATGAGGATAATTTGAAACATCTTTTTGTGGACTGTACCTTCATTAAAAACTTCTGGTCTACAATATTAAAGGAATTAAAAATTAAGAGTGATTGGGAAGGACAGCAGGTTGTTGAATGTATTGAAAATTGGATAAAGAAGAGGGAGAACTGTAAATAAATACCTAGTTACATATGTTGGGAGGTGTGGAAACACAGAAATTTGGCTATTTTTGAAGATCGACCAATAAATAGAGTCAAAGTGTGTAACGGTATATTACAGGATTTGGGTGAAACAAAAGTAACTAACTTTTCTAAGGTTAGTAGGATAGAAAGGCCATATTTACTAGATTGGGACTTGCCTGTGGGATTCTTCAATGGTGCCTCACAAGAGAGGGGTGCAAAGTGTGGGGCTAGAGTAGTGTTAAAATGCCCAGAGTTGGGCACTTTGAGGCTTAAAATGAATTGTGGTAGTGGTACTAATACTAGGTGATCCAAGTGGATATCGGTGTCCACCCACCTTTTCCAACTGGCTCAAAATAGTTTTCTGGCAATTTTGGTAATTTACTATTTTTAGAAGTTTTTCGGGTCCTAAAACTTTCGGAGTCGTTTTGAGGCCCTAAACGATGTTTTTTTGGGAAAATGGGGAGCAACATGGAAGTTCCTTAAATGTTTCTCACACAAAAGTTGTATTCCTCGAATAGATCTTTCTAACGAGGTATTGAGCGCGTCAAACGGAGATCGTATGCAAAAGTTACGACCCCGAGAAGTTGATGTACTAACTTACCCAAACGGGGCCCACATGAATTTTGGCGCCTCATCTCCTAGGGTTAGGTTTTTGGATGTATAGGGTTTTTGACATTCCTGTTTATTGTAAAAAGGCCTTCAGAGCCTCATTGTAACCATCTCCTTATGAATGAGCGCAGTCATCACATCTCTTCTCAGAGATAAGCTGCCACCATTCCAGCAAGCTTGTTTTCCGCTGCATTTTACAGTTTCAGCTTATTTACTTATTGAATAGAAAACCAGTTTTACTATATCTTTGTTATTTTGTGTTAAGCACCTGTTAATAATCTATAGTCATTTTGTTATGCTCATAAAATCTGGATTAGTGGTATCAGATCGGTATGCTCCTTGTCATCTTAATGCATGTCCCCAATGAGGTCGGAGTACAAAGAGTTGGGTCTCAAGCTTGTTTCTCTTGAGGACAAAATATCTCACACGCCCAAGCGACCTCTCATGGCAGGAGAAAAGAAATATGACGGGACATGAGATCCTTTCAAAAATTTTCTTAAGGAATCCCTCACGCAACAGAGTAATGAGATGATGGATAGTTTCACGCAAATCCTTCGACAGATACCAACAGGCGATGCATCTTCTTCGAGCGAAGGTGTCGCCCCCTTAAAAGTACAAATAAACTTCGATATTCCTATATTTGAAGGTCATATAGATGCAGATGTTGTAGACAAGTGGTTGAATCTACTAGAAGGGTATTTTTCTATCCACAACTTTTCGAATAGTAAAAAGATTACTTTTGCGCTCCTCAAATTCATTCCCCATGTCACAGATTGGTGGGAAACTTTATGTGAGCAAAAGGAAATGGAGGAACCCTCATTATTTACAATCACGGCCACCTGGGAATCCTTTAGGTATTATATTAAGGAACAATACTACCCTATCGAAAGTTATGATGACTTGTATACCAAATGGACCACACTGCAGCAAGAAAGACACCAAGCAGTGCCAGATTTCACAAATATCTTCCATACCTTGCACACCAAGATGGGTGTCAAAGATTCGGAGTGAAATCTGGTGATCAAGTATCGCAGTGATCTACATAGATACATCCATATCGAAATGGAATTTATGGACATCTCATCCTTGGGTGTGGCCTATCGATATGTCGTCAAAATCGAGCAGAATCTCAAACAAAAGACCCGACAATTTGGGCCTGGGAACCCCTAACAAAAAAATCCAGGAAAAGGGGGCCCCAACCCATAGAACAAAGGACAAAGCAAAGATGGACACTATCAGAAAAACCATTCCAATCCGCAAGCAAAGAAGGACACCGGAAAGACAAAGAAAGATACCGGGAAGTGGTGTGACTTCCATAAGAGCCCTTGGCATAACATTGTTGATTGTCGCTCAAAGCAGTCGTTGGTAGATGAAGTGAAAGCCTCTGAATCAGATGTGGGTTCTGAATCTGAGTCAGAACCAGAAAGGAGAAGATGGATCATTGATACGGAACCCAATTCCACTGTTGCTACCACCAAGCTCCAGCCTGGTGAACTAGACGAGCCAGAAGAAGGAGAGTGCCTCTTCCATTCATAGATGTGGGTAAAAGGCACCTCATTGCACTTCGTCGTTGATAGCAGTAGCCATAAGAACCTCATTTCAGGAGCGGTCATCAAGCGATTGGCCTTGCTGACAATTTCTCACCCACAACCCTACACCATTGGATGGCTCTGCCAAGGAAGTGATCTCTGTGTCAGCCAACAATGTCGATTGTCGTACGGCATCAAGCCCTTCAAAGATGAGGTATTGTGTGATGATGCTCCTCTTGAATTTTGTGATGTTCTTTTGGGCCAACCTTATTTATGGAAATGTCATGTTGTATATGAGTCTAGGCCTTGTAGTGTTATTATCACTTTGAACAGGAAATTTTATAGGACACCCGAGGCAGTCCCACCTAGTGTTATTTCATTGATCTCTACTAAGAAACACAGGAAGGTCATCTCTCATATGGGGAAGTTTGGATTCTTCGTGATTCACTCTCAGAATGAGCGAAAGATCACAGCCACATCCAGGGTCTTTGTGGCCGACCTCTCTACATATCAGAAGCAAGTAGATAAGGTCGTGGAAGAATACTCAGATATCTTCTCCTCACCTACCGGGGTACCTCTACACTGCCAGGTCAAGCACCCCATCGATCTGATCCCTAGCGCACCACTGCCTAATGGGCTAGTCTATCATCGCTCTCTGTTAAAGAATGAGGAGATCAAGCGATAGATCCAAGAACTTATCCAAAAGGGGCATATCCATCCCAACTCATCACCTTGTGGGAGCCCAATCGTGCTGGTACAGAAGAAAGATGGAACCTAGCGACTCTACATTTATTGTTGGCCTGTGAATAAAATCACAGTCATAAATCGGTACCTAATTCCTTGAATAGACGACCTCCTTGATCAAATCATGGGGGGGGGATACTTCAGTAAGATTGATCTAAATTTTGGCTACCATCAGGTCCCAATAGAATAGACAGACGTATGGAAGACCACCTTCAAGTCAAAGGAAGGCCTTTTTGAATGGTTGGTCATGCCCTTTGGTTTGAAAAATGCTCCAGCCACTTTCATGAGGATGATGGATGATATCCTATGACCATTCACCAATACTTTTGTTGTGATGTATCTTGATGACATTCTCATTTACAGCAAGACTTGGGCTGAACACTTGCAGCATATTCAGCAGGTTTTGCACACCCTATGGCAGCACAAGCTATACGCCAACATGGAAAAATGATCCTTCGTTATGGAAAGGGTCCATTACCTGGGCTACATCGTTGATAAGCATTGCATACATGTGGATCCAGCCAAGATCTAAGTCATTCGTGACTGGCCATTCCCAACCACACTCACTGAGCTTCAGAGCTTCCTGGTCCTTGCCAATTTCTACCGCAGGTTTGTGTTGGGATTCTCCCATATTGCATGGGCCCTCAGCCAAATAACCAAGGGTGGTGGTAAGGTGAAATTTGCATGGGGTCGGTCCCAACAACAAGTGTTTGATGATTTGAAGCAGCGCTTGTCCTCATCCCCAGTACTTTCACTACCAGACCTGCAGCAGCCCTTTGAGATCGAGACAGATGCTTCAGACTATGTTGTGGGCGTCATTCTCACTCAGCACGACCACCCCGTGGCCTATAATATTGAGACACTATCTGATGTTGTCCGTAAGTACCCTACTTACGACAAAGAAATGTACTCCATTGTGCAAGCCTGCCGCCAGTGGAGACATTACATTCTTGGGAAGGAGACAGTCATCCACACTGATCATAAGCCACTGCAATTCATGCAGACATAAGGAAAATTGTAAAATGACCGCCATCAAAAGTGGTCCACATACTTGCGGCAGTTCCACCTCAACATCAAGTATAAAACAGGAAGCACCAACCGCTTCATTGATTTCCTCAGTAGACCGCCAGTCGTGGCACTCACCATAGTGCTAGACTCTTGCGGTCATGAGACCTATGGATGGCCCCAACTCTATGAGACAGACCTGAACTTCGCCACCACCTACCAAATGTTGGGTGCAAACGCAGTTGTCGATAATGTCCATCTTCAAAATGGGTTGTTGTGTTGTCTGGTCCATATTTGTGTTCCATCAAGAGAGCGAGCAAAGCTGATCTGGGAATCCCACTACAGTCGGGTTGTAGGACACTTCGGCATCGAAAAGACAATGGCGATGCTACAAAAACATTTCTACTGGCCGAAACTTCAACAAAAGGTCAACAAGTATATCAGGTCATGCACTGCCTGCACTATTTCCAAATCGACCACTAAGAAACAGGGCATGTACACCCCTCTTCCTACTCCTGACATGCCATGGGAATCCATCTCAATGGACTACATGTCGAGCCTCCCATCCACCAAGCGGGGAAATGACTGTGTTGTTTTGGTTGTTGATCGCTTTTCTAAGATGGTGATTCTAGTTGTATGCAAGAAGAGCATCGCAGCAGAGGCCACTACCAAGCTCTTCTTTGAACGAGTCTGGGTACATTTTGGAATCCCATAAACCATTGTCTCAGATTGGGACAGTCGATTTCTCAGCACATTCTGGTCGAGCCTCTGGTCACTGCTGGACACTAAGCTCACCAAATCCACAGCCTTCCACCCCCAGACAGATGTCCAAACCGAGGTCATAAATCAAATGATTATGCATATCCTTCGCATGTATAATTCCAATCACCCTCGCACATGGGATGAGAGCCTTCCCTATGTCCAGCATAGCTACAATCGAGCCCTGCATATCTCAACCGGCCACAGCCCCTTTCAGGTGGGGTTGGGATTCCAACCATTGGGTCCCATAAATGTTGCACTTCCCATTGCAATCACCTCAACCGACTCATCTCCTGCTTCAATTGAAGCTGACAAAGCCACCTAGCTCATTGAGCCACCTAGTTCATTGAGAGGATCCATCACATCCACCAATAGGTTCAGTATATCCTACAGAAGTCCAATGACAAGTACAAGTAGCGCCATGATCAACATCGGGTGCCACATAAGTTTCAGGTGGGCGACAAAGTTTGGTTGCACTTGCAAAAATAACGCCTTACAGGACCCCATAAGAAGCTTCGTCCACTCCGTTATGGATCGTACATCATCACCAAGGCCATGGGGGATAATGATTTTGAGATCAACATTCCTCCATTCCTTGGCCTGCACCCAGTGTTCAACGTGGATCTCCTTCACCCTTATTTCCCACCATTATTGGACACCTCAGAAGTAGCAGAACAGCTGACACCAACAAATCTCAACCCCAACTGCATACAACAGGAATCCAGTGATCATATTGTGGACACACAGATCAAGGGCACTCAACAGCGAAGGATCTAGCTTTATCGAGTCGTCAAAGCAAGGCAGCTCATGCACCAAGGCAAGTGGCTCACCCAGGGCCAAATTCAGCAGAAATTTCCTCATTTGATGGGGGAACTCAATGAAATGGAGACCATTGCTTCCTAAGGAGAAAGGATTGATCTAGGTGGATATCGGTGGCCACCCACCTTTTCCAACGGGCTCAAAATAGTTTTCTGGCAATTTTGGTAATTTACTATTTTTAGCAATTTTTCGAGTCCTGAAACTTTTGGAGTCGTTTCGAGGCCCTAAACAACATTTTTTGGGAAAACGGGGAGCAACATGGGAATTCCTTTGATGTTTCTCACACAGAAGTTGTAGTCCTCAGATAGATATTTCTAGCGAGGTATTGAGTGCGTCAAACAAAGATCGTATGCAAAAGTTACGACCCGGGGAAGTTGATGTACTGACTTACCCAAACGGGGCCCACATGAGTTTTGGCGCTTCATCTCCTAGGGTTAGGTTTTTGGATATCTAGGGTTTTTGACATTCCTGTTTATTGTAAAAATGCCTTCGGAGCCTCATTGTAACCATCTTCTTGCGAATGAGCGCAGTCGTCACATCTCTTCTCAGAGATAAGCCGCCACCATTCCAATAAGCTTATTTTCCGTTGCATTTTACAGTTTCATCTTATTTACTTATTGAATAGAAAACCAGTTTTATTGTATCTCTGTTATTTTGTGTTAAGCACATGTTAATAATCTATAGTCATTTGGTTTTGCTCATAAAATCTGGATCACTAGGGGTGAAATTTTAGCTTTGTGGTGTTTACTTTATTTTGCTTGTTACAAAAAGATAACAATGTTACAATTGGTTGGTGACTCAAAGGTTATTATAGAATGGTTTTCTAATGAAAATGAATTACAGGTGGTCGCACTTATGCCTTGGATGACAAGAATTAGAGTGTTGAGCGGGAGATTTATACAAATAAAATCCAAACATATTTACAGAGATTACAATCAGGAATTTGATCATCTTTCAAAAGCATCACTCCTACTTGATGAGGATGGTATTTACTATGCAAGGGGTGCTGAAGAAGAATCAAAAATTTTTGAAAGAATGGAAATCAATTAATAAAGTATAAAGGCAAAGAAAAATAATATGATCTTTTTGTTTTTGTGTATTGGATAAGTATTTATGGTGGCTATATACTACAGAGCATATATCTAAATGCTACAGTTTTGATGATGTAATATGTAAGGTGAACAAATTTTATACTCTGTAGTGCTAAAGGATCTGGCAGACTTGATCCATTTTGACAGTATTTGTAACAGAATTGTTATATTTTACTAATATAAGTTTTTTTTATTTGAAAAAAAAAAAAACAATAATACGAGATTGTATAATACTTGAATCAAACTTTTCCCCACTTAATACTAAGAAGGTATAAATTTTGAGTATATAACTTGTTCCTTTTAATGGCGTGATTTTAGCTCGCGATTTCACCCTACTCTTCCAATTTTGTTATTTGAAGCCTTATTCAAGTGTCACATGAACGATTGATTGAGATTGGCAGCAACATTCAAATAAAAAGTCATTCTTAACTAAATTGTAGATTTATGTCATTGGAGGGCTCAACCACAAAGTTAATTGTCAACTTTTTGGTAGGCCCTCTAATGAACTGAATCTACAATCAAGTTATCATTAGATCAAATAAAACCTTAATAACTTGAGATATATCACACCAATTAAAGTCTCAAATTGCAATTTGACTTCAACTTCCCTTCACAAGGTAACATAATATAACTCAATGGCAACACGCTACAACTCCATGAAGGCCTAGGAAATTGGAAATTGAGTTTAGGTGGCATGATTTGACTTCAACTTCCCTTCACATGGTCTCATGCAATATAGCTGAAAGGAGGCACAATATGATTCTCAATTTGACGGAGACGGGATGCATCGAATTAGGAAAATATGGAACAACTATCGGGCTTGGTATCCTCAATTCAGTGATGAGTAAACTCATATTTCACTATGACTTAGATCCATGTTATCCAATGGTGGCTTTAAATATTCCAATGTCCTTGATGAGGGTTAGCATTGTATTTAAGGCTGCAACAAACTTCTCAGAAATCAAGAGTAGCAGTTGTCTAATTTATGAATTTATACACCCTTATTGTAGGTTCCTTTTCTAATGCTTAAAATTTTCTTGTTAAACTCTTCTTAATATCTAATTTGTTTTCAAAAAAAATCAATGTAATAATTTTTCTCAAAGAAATTCTCAATTGTAGATGATCAATGACCAAGTTGTGTTCAAAGACTAAGTGTAGAGAAAAATTGAAACAAAAAATTGTGTGCAAAAGTCAAATCAAACAAGGTTTGAAAAGTGTGGTCAAGGACCACTATCGAGCTTGGCTCTGATCTTAATGAAATGATCAACTTGGTTCATAAATTAGATATCCAAATAAATAGGATAACATAAAAGAATCCATATGGATTAAAATAATGTGTTGAATATGTAATATGAGAGATGATGATTTACAATGACCTACATGACATTATAATACACATTGATAGGTCACAAGGTGAAAGGTTACGATGAAGGGTTATGACCCTTAGTGGGATATTATTATTATCAGTAGTAGTAGTAGTAGTACACAAAGTCTCTCACTTATGGATAACCACCTCTCGAACAAATAAAACTAGGCATATTTATCAAGGTAACAAAAGAAGGTCACGAGGGAACCATCAACATGTTGAAACAAGAAATGGAACCTCCCCTAGATCTCATAGTGTATGGAACACTTAAAGATAAAGTGTTCCTAGGACTTAATCTCCCAAAGATGACATAGATAATAGATCATATCCTCTCAATCCTTGGGACGTGGTGGTCGATTTCTATCCATGATTTGTGGGAGTAAACTCACAACTCGTTGATTGGGATCCTAAGGCCATGAAATGGCATTAAATGTAGTTAGGTTGAACAATGAGATCATTCTCTAGCTGCATGAAATGCTCATAATAAAATGCCATCCTAGGCACAAGTGTCTAAAGGGGCGAGACCAAAGGACTTTGAATGTACCTCCAATAGATTTTGTCCTTGATTGCCTTGTTGACCTCTCCTTTAGTGTGGAGGAGATGATTCAAGGGAATCCAATGAGTATCTAAACAAAAGGAGATGCTTAATGGAGATACCAATGGACTCAGTAGGTAAGGTATATTTCATAAACAAACACATCTATGTCTAGAAAGGCACAATGAGGAAACACCCTCAAGAGAAAAAAGAGTGATGTAGCAGTATATATCCCATCTATAAGGGAAATTCCATGAGATTTAGATCTTATGAAGAAAAAATATGAACCTAAAAATGTACTTCAAGTGTAAAGGATGGGCCCCAAACTTAAACTAGATGGTGGCATGTATAACTACTTGTTGCAATGGATCATAAGTTGGAGCACATTAAACTAAGCTCTCTTAACACATGACTAATCTTTTGAAGTCAAACCAGGCCCACACACTTCCACTCCATAAATAACTATGGGTTTAATTATGGTATCAAATAGGAACAACTTTGATAAGATGTCCTAGAAATGAAAATGGAAGCATTGGCTTTTGAACATTGTAAGGGATGCATAGCCCTTGCTAAGTCGAGGTTGGGAAGCAAGTCTCATGGTGAAACTAGGCTCATAAATTGAAATCCTGACATGTGTAAGCGATGGTGATCTCCACTTTTCCTCCTCAAAGAATTTAAAATCTTCCAAATATCTCTCAGGGATATTAAAGATCATGACATTAGTATTGATAAGGTTTATTGCCTTCTACTTAAGATCACAAAATCTAGTGAGGGAATCCAATTGCCTCTAGAGGCCAGGAGAACCACATCATTTGAAATCAATACATTATGAAGGATCGAAATCACCCACAAGTTTTCTCCCTGAAGTATATTTACATCTCATTAATGTAGACCCCAAAAAATGTAGGTGATAGGGAAAACCCTATCTGACTCCAACAGTGCTCCTAATAAAATTAGGAAGTCCCTGTGGTGTACAAAGATATCCAACAACTATCTTATATAACTTCATGGAAGGTACAATGATAGACTCAGAAAGACCAATGTCGTGCAATCTCTAGAAAAGGGGAGCCCTCAAAATTTATTCAAAAACCTTCCAAAAGTCTACAAAACAACGTAAGGCTTTGGAAGACTATTGCCTAACAAAGTTGTGAGACTCGAACTCGATGAAAACTCAGTTAGCTTTTGGATGGACAAAACTCACCGACTCAGAAAAAATCAGTTAGCATTTGGCTTGAAAAAACTCACCGACTTAGAAAAACTTAGTTCAAGACTAGAAAAAACTTGACTAATGAAAAAAACTCAAAATACAAGAAATTTTAGAAAAAAATAATAATAATATTTTCAATCCATAAAATCTATAAAACAACAATTTATTTGTCAATTCATCTCATCAAATTTAATAATATAAAATATCACAAGTTTTTGTGAGTTTCCCGGAGTTTTTTTCCCAGTTTTTTCAAAGATTCACGATTTTCTAGTGAGGGCAAGTTTCAAGGCAAGTTTTTGCAAAGTACTTCTTTTAGGATCAAATCAACCAAACTAGTCAATACTTGTAAGTCTTGTATGAGTCTCATAACACTTTTGCCTAAATTTATTGATAGCATAAATATGTGTTCCATAGTATAAGTCATTCTTGAATCCCGTTTGCCCAAATCCCTCGAGTTTGTTCCTTTAAACATGATTTAAAAACATCATATTCAAAACTATAGTGGCATGGAGTTTGGAAAAGGTGTGCCCAATTATGATTTCCCTATAATAGTTTTGATCAGAGTTTCTCCCTAATATGAAAATCAAGTGGATTATGTCTAAGACGGCCC
>ML789274.1:325442-335606 GCA_009831015.1 Picea engelmannii
AATATATATATATATATATATATATATATATATATATATATATATATATATATATTATAAACTAAAAATGTTTTAAAAATTAAAAATAAAAAACAAAAAAAATAAAAATAAAAAACGAAAAAAGTCGATACCTATCAGTCTGCCCCCTCTCGTCGCTCAAAGGAGCGGACATCTGTTCCTTTGAACGATGGGGGTGCCCTTAACCTCCACTACGACGGGTCAAATTCGGTGAATCATCCTCTAATTTTTTAAAATTGTTTTTTTATTTAGTTTTTAAAAAAATATTATCATTATTATTATGTCAAAGACATATCTTAGGGAGAGATTTTACAAAAAACTTGTTGACAGGTTGACAGGTTTTCAAAAAGAAAACAACCATTACCATTCACGTGTGTTGTCCTTCGAAACTGCCCCTAAAACTGCCCCTCCGGTTTTAGACCTATCTCCTCTGGTCACATCTTCTTTCTTATTGACTTCCTTGCTAAAACTGTTTTGAATATTAATTGTTTTCCCGTCAAATACCAAGGACCTTTCCTGTGATCGCTAGCTCGATTCCTATCATGTCAGACGTTAGCCTTTTGTGTCTTTTGTCATCCAATAAGTTATTGCTTGTGTCTTTTACCAGAAAATATGACTAGGATATTACATTTCTTCAATTGTCCCATCAACATAGCCATCAGTGTCGTGCACGTCAATTTATTCTAACGTGCAATGTTCTCTTTGTCACTGCAGTTGAGCTCACAAATTGATGCAGTCGAGCTCAGAAACTAAAATTGTTAAAACATTACCACACGTACATTTACTATGCAGCTACCATTTGAACACAAACATCCTACAAGATCGTTTTAACCGCCCCTACTTGAGTAAATCCATTCAACGGAGTTATCCATTGGCCAAACCGCATTTTTTCTATCCACGTGGATAGGTCCTTAAGCCTTTACTCAACGATCAATAACAAATTTTTAGGACATGTATGTTATGTTTGACAAGTGGCTCGCATTCACTGTAGCTGAAACGCCACTTCGACCGAAAAAAGTCGTGGGCTAAACATAAAACAGATATTTTTTTTTAAATTGGTCTTCCAGTCCTATCTTTGAATGCCGGTATCTTTCAGTAAATCCCTTCAGCCCAAGCGAATATTTATTTTTCTTTTCTTAAATATTATATATTGAAAATGAGAAAATACTCAATCTGTTTCATTTAAATGAGTTCGCACTATTCTCCGTTAAATTTTAATTTGAAATTAAAAATTTGTTTTTCTTTATTCAATATATTTTATTTTTATTTTTCATTTTAAGGAGTTCTCACTATTCTCCTTTAGTTTAATTTGAAATTAAAAATTTATTTTTTTTTATTCAATATATTTTTCATATTTTGACACTTTAAGGAAGTTTTAATTATTAAATATATATTTTTCTTTTCTTAAATATTATATAATTTAAAATTAGAAAATATTTTATATTACCTATAAATATTATATAATCTAAAATCTAAAATTAAATATTATATAATCTAAAATCTAAAATTAGAAAATATTTTCTATTAACTGTTTGTATTTTTTGTTATATTTTTTTGTCAAATTTTAATTTTAACTAAATTTTAAACATCAAGTTTTTCAATCTTTACTATTTACAATTTTAGTGATATAATAAAATAATTTATTAAACAAGAACTGTTTGTATTTTTTGTTATATTTTTTTTTGTCAAATTTTAATTTTAACCAAATTTTAAACATCAAGTTTTTCAATCTTTACTATTTACAATTTTAGTGATATAATAAAATAATTTATTAAACAAGAATATGAATGAGAAACATTATAATTTGATATGTGTGGGTTGCTCGACTTTTACAGGGCAGCGTTACGGAGAACAAATCTCACAATCTCAGTTTACTTACCTATAATTTGTGCATTTTGCGATGGAGATAGTAACTTTTATTATAAAATAAAATAAGGTGTGGTTGCTAAAATGGAGTAAAAGGAGTATTTTTTGGAAAAAATATTATTTACAAATAAAACTAGCATATTCTTTTAATTAATAAATGGGAATGTTGAAGTGATTGAGAGAAGGAAATCAAAAATGAAGTAAGAAAGAGTTTATGGTATTTTCATTATGAAGAAGCAAGAAAGAGTTTATGCACTTGTAATTGTGATTAAGATACATAGTGGAGATTTTTGGAAAGACATAAATTAACTTTTAATCATAAATATTGTGGAAAAATATTGGTTTTTTTTTTGTCTTTTACATATTTAATGGATTGTGTTTTGTGAAAATCCTATTTACATTTTTGCCATAGTTTTTAGTTAAGTTTGTGAAAATATGAAAAAACAAATAGATATTGTATTTGTTTAAAGAAGTAAAATTTGAGAAAAAAATTAAAGGAAAATCAAAATAGGTGTGTGTAAGTATTTGATTATTAATACACTAAATACTTATTATTTGATTAATTTAGATAATTCTAACTATTTTATAATTTTAATAATTGTAAGTAAGATATTATTATGATATTAAATAATTATTAATTTATATTATAATAACAAATAAATATTGAGGCTCTGCGGTTATGGAGCGAACTTCCCGCATATGGTTGCGGTTTCTTTTGTCCCTCTCCTTCGCTTGCGGTTAAACTCCGCTCCTTCCTGTTCTCGGTCTGACCCTTCCCCCCTCCCCTTCCCCGATGGTCTACCCCTTCCCTCCCGACCATGGAAGACCTCCCGGTCACCGCGCATTTCACTGACGGCATGGAGACAGTTATGACAGACGTCGTGGCAGTAGATTTCTTGGAAGATGGAGGACCTCCCGTACAGCTGGCGAAATCTGGTGACTTCCTTTCCGCTCCTCCCCAGGTCGAACCCTTTTCCCCCCTGCTACCCACTCTTCTAGATGCACTGTTGTTCGGAGATTTTCCAGAACCGTGGGTGACCAAGCCCACAAGCACTCATGCGTGTGCTCTCCCCCCGCTAATTCCACCTCAAGCTACTGACCTAGAGTGGGTAAACTCCATAATAGGAGGTCTCACTTCTCCGGAACTCACCCGCCTGTGCCACCCCTCCAGCGAAGGTACCAACCCCCCAGTCTCTTCTGAGTCAAGACCATCTACGATCCCTTTCTCCTCTTGCAAGGGTTTTATCTCTGCTCGGCTGGAACCAGATGAGTATAGTGGCTTTGAATAGTCTTTCTCCACCAGAGAACACACAAAGAAGCACTTAAATACTTCGGAAGGAGCTGTCAGAGACAGAGAAACAAGGCCTAGGTTGAAAAGGAAAAGCTTAAAAAACAAAGGGAAAATTGGAAACCTATCTCTCGGTGAAGATGTGGAGTTCATCCAGGTCACACTTATGGCAAGCCAAACAATTGTTGGGAGAGTAAATGGCAGGGTCTTCGCGGTAAAAACCATCCGAGATTGGATGCATGATGCTTGGTAGGCCGAGCTCGGATACTCACCGAAACTAGTGGAATTAAACAGGAATTGGTATGCCTTCACCTTCCAGAACAGTGAACACTCCAAATGGGTACTAAGTAAAGCTTGGAGTGTCAACAACTCTCTGATGCTTCTCAAACCATGGAATCCTCTTTTTGACGCAAGTACAGAACGCCTTGACAAAATCCTGGTCTGGGTAAGACTACCAGCACTTCCTTTCCATCTATGGTATTTTGAGTACTTCAAAAAAATTGGGAATTTCTTAGGAGATTTCTTGGATGTGGATATGACATATGAAGAAACAAAACAAAGGAAGGTTGCAAGAATTCTAGTTAATTTGAATGTTAGGGAAGGTCTGGGGGAAGAGATGGATCTCACCTGGGGAGACTACACATATGCCCAAAAATTGGACTATGAGAACATTCCTTTCATATGTCGAAGATGTCATCAGTATGGACATCTAATTAAAAATTGCAAGCTCCCTCTAAGAACCAGAGGAATGGTATATGGGAGGAATAAATATTCACAGAAGAATGTTAGCTCTTCGGTTCCTAACCCCTACTTACAAAAGGAGTAGGGTTGTTAAACGGAATGCATCACCGAAGTTTTGGCCGAAGATTTGGTCCAAATCTGTATAGATCTGGCTACCATGTGCTCGATGCAGCAAGTTCCAGTTCAGACAGAAGACTCTTCCTTCCTGGTCACGGGTACCTCATCTAACCCTGCCCCCTCTATTACTGTTTTAATAAATAATTTGTCTATTAAAAGTTCTGAGTGGATGCTCTCACCATCCCTACCCTCGTTCCCTCCCTTGTTTTCTCTTCAACCCCCCTTTCCACCTCCTTCCTTGACCCCTCATTGCCCAGCTCTTTCCCTGACGTCCTCTTCCTCCCTCCTCCCCCGGGTACAACCAGCTTCTTCTCCTACCCCTGCCTCTGATGAGTCCACTACCTCTTCAACATAAATCTCCACAAGAATATACTTCTTAAGATCACAGAATAGAGAACACATAGGAGGTTTATCATCGGACCCGACTCCAGCAGAAAAAACTAGGCAGGAAATCTTTCTTCTCAAAAGCACAGAAGAGAGCCAGAATTGACTTATTAGCAGGGAAACGGGTCTCTATTGAAAGGGTGCTTAGAGTAAGGCGAACCCTGGGAAAGGGGCCTTGATGAAGTGTTGTTCCTTCAATTGTAGGGGTTTGGCTGGTCCCCTCAAAAAACCAGCCCTAAAAAGGATGATTCTCACAGAACATCCGGATGTACTTCTCCTTCAAGAAGCCTTGGGGGAAGGGGCGGAAGTTGAAAACATGCTCTCTTTGCTTTTACCAGACTATAGCTTCAATACCTTGGACTCTATTGGGAGATCTGGAGAACAAGCTATCAAATGGAATTGTCGCACTATAAAAGTCCTTAACCATTGGGGTTTTGAATCTAGAATTTGGATCACAGTCTTCTCAAAAGAACTTGAAGACCCCCTCAATATTGTAAACATCTATGGTCCCTATCACAACAAAGGCCCTTACTGGGACGTTGCCTTCAACAAGTCCTTCCTAAAAGAAAAACACTTAATCCTGGGAGGAGACTTAAATTTCTCTTTAGGCATTAAAGAAGTTTGGGGATCCCATGCGAGATCAGACCCCCTCTCGACCTAGTTTACACAAAAACTGGATGAACACAATATTCTAGATATTGAGCCGGTTAAATTCAAATCAACTTGGAGAAACAACAGAGTGGGAGAAGACAGCATTGCAAAAAGACTGGATCATTTTTTGATAAAGGATACACTTCTTGAAAAATCCTTTCAACTGAAATAATGGATAGGACATGGGGGAATCTCGGATCATTACCCAATTTTCTTTGAACTAAGAACTGGATTGGATAAGCCACCCAGTCCTTTCAAATTCAATAGAACCTAGCTCAGTGATGAAACTTTTTTTAAGTTGGCTAAGGAAAATTGGCAATACTATAACCCAAGAAGAAATGAGACGGCAAGTCTACACTTTGTAAAAAAACTACACATTATCAAAGAGAAGACGAAGACCTAGGCACATCAGAAACTCCTAAAAGAGGATTTGGAACTGAAGGAACTAGAATCAAAATTAAACCTTATTTCAGAAGATCAGGGTGGAAGATTTGATACAACAAATGCCAAACTAAGTTTGCTAAAATTGGAAGAAAGGAGAAATAGACTACTAAAGGAAAAAGAAGATACATGGAGATTAAAAAGCAGAGCCACCTGGATGAAGAGTGGAGATGAGAACACAAAATTCTTCCAAGCATATGCAAAAGGCAGAAGGTGCATAAACTCAATCTGGTAGTTAAAGGATCAAGACGGAAAAAAGGAACATACCTTTGAAGGAATGGCGAAAATTGGAAAAAAGTTATTCCAGGATCTCTACAAAGCAGAAAACAAGGCCACTATTGAAGAAGTGATTCGAATGGTACAGTACTTTCTAAGCTTTACTAGTGAGGAAGATAATAGAATGCTTATGGAAAAGGTAACACTAGAAGAACTTAAGGTTGTACTGAATAGTTTTCAAAAGGACAAAAGCCCAGGACCAGATGGATGGACAATTGAGTTCTTCCTGGGCTTCTTTGATTCTATTAGACAAGATATACTAAGCCTAGTTGAAGAGATAAGACTTACTGGACAAATGCCTTTAAGTTTAAACTCAACTTTTATTGCCCTTATTCCAAAGAAGGACAACCCGGACACCCTGGATGACTTCATACCTATCTCCCTGTGCAATTGCATCTACAAGATCACCTCCAAAGTCATAGCCAAAAGACTTAAGACTGTACTTTCTGACAAAATCTCCTTGGAACAATTTGGATTCCTAGAGGGAAGGCAGATACACGAAGCAATTGGAGTGGCACAGGAAGCCCTACACAGCATAAAGACCAGAAAGCTAAAGAGTGTGGTTCTTAAAATTGATCTTTCCAAAGCCTATGACAGGGTAAGTTGGCTCTATTTACGATTGTTTTTAACACATTTAGGCTTTACAGTTCCATTTATCAGATGGATCATGTGTTGTATTACAACTGTAACTTTCTCAGTCCTCATAAATGGGTCAGCCACGGACTTTTTTAGATCCGAAAGAGGCTTAAGACAAGGTTGTCCACTTTCCCCTCTTTTGTTTCTTCTTGTTGCTAAAGGATTAAGCAGGGATTTAGCAGCAGAAAAACGATCTGGGTCTTTTCCAGGCATCAATATTTCCAATACTCTTCATGTAACCCACCTTCTCTTTGTAGACGACATCCTTATCTTCTCTGCAGGAACTAGAGGGGAAGTTGACAATCTAAATAACACTCTGAAACTCTTCTCCAAATCTACAGGAATGATAATAAATGAAGGAAAGTCTACTCTCACTGCCTTTTGTCTCTTAGAAATGGAAAAAAGTCGATACAAACTTCACTTCCCTTTTGAAGAGAAAACGATTGATGAAGGACTCAAGTACTTGGGATTCACTTTGAAACCAAATGATTACATAAAGTAGGATTGGTCTTAGATACTAAAGAAATTAGAAAAAAGGTTATGTTCATAGAGCCACAAATGGATTTCCAGAGCTGGCACATTGGTACTAGTAAAATCAATTTTGGAAGCCATCCCAGTCTTTTGGATGTCTCTGTCTTGGATCCCAAAAGGAACTTTGGAGGCAGCTAGAAAACTCTCTTTCAGATTTCTATGGAGTGGAAAGAAATATACAAATGTGACTCCTTGGGTAAGATGGAAAAGGATTGCAGTCCCAAAATATTTAGGCAGTTGGGGCCTAAAAAATATACATGTTTTCTCCAAAGCCTTAGTTGCTAAAGGGGGTTGGCGCCTTCTTTCTACAAATAGTCTCTGGACAAAGGTTGTCATCAAAAATTACATTGAACCAGACACCCTAGATTCTTGGATCAGAAGAACTCATAAAACTCTCAGAGGTGCCTCAACGATTTGGAAGGCAGTGATAAAAACTTTCATCATAATAGAAGGTGGCATTGCTTGGAAGGTAGGAAACGGACTCTGAGTAAGGCTAGGGACTGATCCTTGGACAGGAAGCGAAGGAAAACACTTACTCTCAGATCAGCGACCAACCACTTTAAAGCAAAAAGGATTGAACTCCTTAAACTCACTTGCTGACCAGCCCTCCACTACCCTTTGGGCTCAAGAGTGGAAAACTGCCTCTACTCTTAATTTAAACACTGATGATTCAACAGAATTGGAGAATTATCGAAATGCCCTTTTTCGTTCACAAATCAGGATAAGAGAACAAGAAGACGAACTGGTTTGGGACAAAAATGAGTCTGGTATCTACACTCCAAAGGAAGGTTATTCATAGCTAATGCAAGAACTATCAGAAGCTGAACCAATCTGGTGGTGGAAAAGGATTTGGAAGATCAATGGTCCTTCTAAGGCAAAACTCTTCTGGTGGTGTGTGCTTTCAAATAAAGCCCCAACCTGGGATATTTTACAAAAAAGAAATTTTGTCGGACCAAGCAGATGCCCACTGTGCAAGACAGAGAGAGAAACGACACAATATCTCTTTCTTGAATGCACTTATCTAAAATTGGTCTGTGCGGGAGTTTCATGCACTCTGAAATTCCCTTTTCAGTGGGAAGGCCACACCTTGGAACAAGCCTGGAAGAACTGGTGGGAAAACTCCTCTTACAAAACTTACAGATTACTCCCTTTACTGATCACTTGGGGAGTATGGCTAGCAAGAAATGAAGCCATCTTCAAAGAGGCGACTATTTCTCATGAGAAAACCTCACTAAACAGTCTATCAATTTTCTCTTCCTTTCCCTCAAAAGAAATAACAAAGAACAGAGTAATAAAAGAAGTATACATAGAAAAATCCACACCTTGGGGATTTTTTTACGGAGCTTCCCAACACTACACATGTGGAGGAGGCTTACTATACTTCTCAGACACACACTACTTCACTTTATTTTCTGGATTGGTACATGGAACTAATAATTATGCGGAATTAATGAGCCTCAAAATTCTCATGGTTTTTTCCCTTGAAAAAGACTGCAAAAAGTTATCAGTTTTTGGAGACTCAAAAAATGCAATAAACTGGCTAAATGGAACTCAAAGATGGAATAATATCAAACTTGCCAATATTGTGGAAGACATAAATCCACTGTAGAAAATTTTTGACTTCTTTTCCTGTCAACATGTCTACAGGGAAAGGAATAAAGAAGCGGACAGGGCTTTGAAAAAGGGCACATACATGGAGATGGGCCACTAGAAGATCACAGATTCCATAAACAAACAAAAATAGGAACAACAGAGAACTTTTTTGTAAATGAATGTAATTCTACAAGATTTTGGATACAAAATCTATGAAGGATACTATGCAAAGTGAGGACTGTACTCAGTACACTGTAGCATTAAGATTTTTGGGAATGACTATGTAAAATCCCACAAGATGAAGAAGAAAGAACCACCTGATATGAAGTATGTAGACATACCGCTTTTTTCTGAGGAAAAAAAATAACAAATAAATATTATTTTTATTTTTATTTTTTATTTTTTTTTAGTAAAAAAGGTGGAACCTGCTATATTAAGTTATCGAAGAAACCTTGACAAAATGTACAGAGATATAGGTCTGAGTCACCAAAAATGTTGTCGTTTAACGGAAACCAACATAGTTTGGAGAACGTATAACAGTAGCATGATAAAACAAAGAAACAAAATAGCATCTATCCTGCCCGAAGGAAACCAGGACAGATGGCTATAGTCCAAGTGAGCATGTAACAGTAGCATGATAAAACTAAGAAACAGAAAAAATCATAGAAGACCTAGATACCCGGTGACATGTCGCCCTTGCTTGTCTGCCACGTGGACCCAGCCGGGATGGCAAATGCCTGTGCGCAGAGAGGGCACTTCCGCTTAGCTGGAGCATTGGAGTAAGCGTCAAGGAGCAGGTTCAGACGCTGGACCATGAGAAGGGCTCTGTGCTCCAGGTCTTCCATGTGGCCTCAGAGTTCGAACACCAGAGCCAGATGCTCTGCACGGAGGAGAGAACCATGCAAGCCATTACATCCCTCAATTTCACGGTCGCTCCAATTCCAGCTTCAAGCTCCATCAGCTCTGCCCCATCCACTTCTTCCTTCCTCGCTGAGTTATTCTTGTCTGCGTTCTCTTATGCTCTGGTTTTATCCCGCGTTTCTTCCTCGAACGTTGCCTGCATTGTTAGAATATAGAAGATGGTGTGCTCATTTTACCATTGACGATACCCTCGTCACCCAACCACAGGTCGAAGCCTCCCTCCGAGCACCTTAACCTTGACCTAATAATTCCTCCAGAAGCAAACCCTAGGCAAGATAGCCAAACAAAGAGCAGCGCATCTCTCCCCAAGGATAGCGCAACACAAAAGACTGATCAGATGTTCCAAACCCTAGCCAAGAGATATCCAAGCCAAATATTGAAACTTGTTGCTGCTGCAGCTGCACTTGCAACCCTCCTTCAAACCTGTGCACCAACTGCAACTGCAGTGCGCACTAACTAGGAAAACTGCAGTCCTGAGATGTGACAAATGAAAGACTGGCGCCCTGTATTTATAGTAATCCTGCCAGTTTACTGGGGCCGACTTCTCCTTCTGGGTATGTGTCTGTTCAATATATTATTATTAATTCTGGCCAACTTCTTCTCTTGGAGGCTAATAGCCTAATATAAATTATATTCTTGAGCCGACAAGGCTTCTAGGGTTATTAGCCAATTCATTAGGGTTTCTCTTGCTTCCCGGAGTC
>ML789274.1:355589-374594 GCA_009831015.1 Picea engelmannii
CATTTTTTTGTGTTTTTTTTCGTTTTTTTTTCAACAATATTGGGATTTCTAGCCATGGTTTTTTAAATCTTGTGATTTTAATCCTAGAAAAAATAAAAAGTAAAAAAAAAATGTTGATTGATGAGATTTTTGTGGTGAGGATTGTTTTTTGAAGTGTTTGGAAAAACCACAGTGTTGTCATTGGATTGTCGAGGTTTCAGATCCATATCAAGATCCATCTTCAGAGCAAGAAGCCTTAATTACTTAGACTTAAACTTATTAATAAAAAACCTTAAATCATTAAGAAAATAATTATTATTTTGAAAACTCATTAAAATATATTTTTATTACTGGGGTTTTTTAACTATTACTTAACTTAAAACAATAGATTAAAAATAGAAATTTTCTTAATAAAAATAAAACTAACTTAATAAAAATAAAACCCTAAAACTTAATTAAAGAATTTTAAAAAATATTTTGCTAGGGTTCTATCAAGTCAACCCTTAGGTTTCCCTTTCCCTCAAGTATTTATAATAAGCTCTTCTCGTCATTTTTAAACCAGGGATTCTTTTCCTGGAGATGGATCCTGATATGGATCTGAAACGTCGACAATTCAAAAAGAATGCCACTGATATCACTTCTTTTCGATTTGGAGGTCTATCTTAATATTTTATTTCCAATTGTATCGGTTGTCAAGGGCACTGTTATCGCACAGTTTGTAGTTTAGGTCACAGGCTAAAGGATAGAGGACAAACTGGCGTAACAGGAACCTTCCCCACCCAATGTCACCTCGATGGGGAGGTTCTTTCTGTTTAGGGAGGTTAGCCCAGTGGAAACGTCCCCGACAACCTCGGGTTTGAAGAGGCAAAAAGTATTAAGTCAAGTTTTAGAATTCCCTCCTCACAAGTTACCACCTAGGTCAGATAGTCCAGCTAATCAACCAATAAATGAAGTGTATGCCCTATTGAAAACACCTACCCGGAACAAGACAACAGCAACACAATATATGTATTTGCAGGCTATAACTCAAAGGGTTAGTACTTCAATGACTATCTGCTATCATTTAATAAGCAATCGTAAAGCAATAGATATAGAATGAAGTCAACGTTATGTCAATTAGCTATGCAAGATCATCAATTCATCAATATCTACCAAGATTACTAAGCCAACAATATGTCCAATCAACAATTTACTCAATAAATGCTTCAAATCATCATTTAATTGCTTATATTACACTTTTGTTGCGTCAAGATGAGATATACAACTGTGACGTCAGCCCTAAATAGGTTAGTTTGTTAGTTAGGGTTTGAAAATTTAAATTTTTGAAAGTAGTTTTGTACACTAAAACCTCAATGTAGGAGATCAAATATCAATGCCTTAGGGTATATGGAGTCAAAAGATAAGGGCACAAGGTCTTGAAAGGATGATGACTCAAAGACTAGAAGGTAGGGTTCTATGGTGCTGCAAAGGCAAGGCCCTAGACTCAAAACCCTAGGGGAAAGAGGCTCACTCTGGTATTGCTTAAGCAAGGCCTCGTGCTCTTTCCTCCTTCTCTAAATCAACTTGGCAAAACAACTAGCCTAAAGAATAAGTCTAAGGGAGAAAGTGTTGCAATAACAAGACTTTCAAACCCTAGAAGGTGAAAACCCTAGGTGTAGGCAACCTAGGCCTAGGACATCTCCTTTTTTCAACTTATAGACTTCAACGCTAGCTTAAGGGAAGGAACAAGATAAGTGTAGCAAAGGCTAGGCTTAATCTCTTTCCTTCAATGGCTGAAAATTATCTCTCTCTAAGGGGACATGTAACAATGACCTACTTGTGTGCTTGTTACCTAGGGTTTTAAATCAGCAATACAATAAGCCAATGCAAGACATTACACCTACAACCATTCATTTAAGAAGTTTTGCAAGAAAATTTACTTACATGTCATGAAGAAAAGCATAAGCAAACCCTAGTTGTAAACCTTACTTGAGAGAAATGCCATAAATGCCCAAAATATCCTTCCAATAGAAAGTGCGCCTCACTTAAACAACAAATCTACCCAAGAAGGGCGCAAAAATCAGATCTCACTTGTGTGAGTGAGTTGTCTTATGTCAAAATGAGGGAAAACATCCTCAATTTATATCATCCAATGACCTTTAATTAAGATTTAGGTCATTAAAACAGCGGACAAGGCTGATAACTAAAAATCATATTTTTTTACATTAAACTGCTAAATAAAACCCTAAATGAGCAATAAGCAAGACGTCAAACCCTTTTAAGGGAGACGTTGGCCCTTTTTAGGGCAAATCTCAGCACTAGAAGACAAACGTTGGCCCTCTCTGGGCCTCCAAACTCTGCCACACGTGCCAAACTGCCCTGTAAAGCTGCCACACACTGGAGGTGACGTAAAGGATCTCTGGAGGACGTCCTGGGTCAACAGAGGGACATGTTCCACCTACAATGGGTCAACCCCCTAGGGCTGGGCTCATCCAAGGCGTCCTGGATGAAAATGTCTTTCTTCTTCTCTCGTGCAAAGGCTCGACCAATCACTTTCCTATATCTACCCCTGATGAGGTCCTAGCAACCATCCGATGGGCTCTTCAGCCCCATGGAGTTCCAAACTAATCATCTCCCCATGTGTACGGGTCCACCTGGTACCTGTCCGTCGAGCATGGTCCTGCACATCAAAAACTTCACCCTCCATGGGCTCATTATTCCTCGGGATCATAGCAATGTCAATCATATTTCATCATTAATTTTATCAAATGCATGCATAAAACCCCTAGCACATCATCTAATAGCTCAAAGACATTACAATGACCTACTATACAAAGCCGAAGAAAAAGACAAAGTTCCCTATTGGGCCAGCATCCATAAGAAGAAGAAAGTTCCCAAAGGATATCATCCAAGCCATGTAACACGAGGTGGTGTGGTCAAAGGATGTCCAGACATAGTGGAAGACAAGGGTGATATTATCCGTGGGTGCCTTTGTAGGAGGCGAGTTGTACCTGTCATGGATGCAATTCTTTCCAAGCCCTTTATTGCCTTTATTCTTTCTTTTCTTTATTGCTTTTTCTTTCTTTTTATTTCAAGGTCTAACCATAGGACACTGCCTTGGCGTGGTGACCAGAGTTGACAGTGTTACCCACGAGTACTTTCACAGAGATGATAATGCTGGCTCGTGATGAGACCCCCTTTCCCTTGGCCATGCAACCAAAGGTCACTACCCTGGCGTGGTAACCAGATAATGGCAATGTCATACTGCTAGGTACCTATGAACATAATGGGCTGGCTCATGATGAGACCCCCCATCCTCTTGGCTAGGTCTTGTTTTGTATGTTTTCTTAGGGTCCCTCTTGTTTCTTATTGAGAGGCTTTTTATTGCCTTCTCAGGGATCCCTGGGCGAGGCATCTCTAGGTTTTATTTTATGGCTTTTATCTCTTACCAACTACTTTTACCCCCTGGGCCTTTAGCCCCTTCTTCCCACAGGATAAAGTGTAACCCCACAAATAGGTCATCCTAATGTCTGGACTAGGGGAATGGGACAGATGGATGGGAGATAAGATGTAAAATGATAATATGGTGGGAGTGGATGATGGCTCTTCAAAATCCCCTCTGGTGGCTAACCAAAACCTATGAATACAAGTTTACTAGGGCACCCCATTAATTTCCCCAACCATGGTCAAGTGGGTTATTGTAAGATCCAAGCAGTCGTCAGAAATGTAAGGAATCTAATGCATATATCTAAAAGTTATAATGATCAAACATGACACATACCATGATACCTGGACCAATTACCTCATGGAGAAAGAGTCTTCTCTGATGCAAGTCCAAGCCGAAGGTGATGGATGTTGTTGCTGCTGACAGGACAGGTCTGATGAAGGAGAAGAAAGATGGTCCCTCCAGGGCCATGCTCAGGTCAATCATGCTCTCGGTACTCCATGTCTAGGACCTGTGGGCCTCAAGACATGATCTCCTAGTTATCCCTAGAAATCGGGGATAACAAGCACGATTTAAAAAAAGTTGCAATTTTATCTCTAAAAAGCATGAGTGCTACTAGGAGCACCACTTTTCAATTTAGGAGTTGATTTTAAGGTTTTGGTTGCAATGGTACCAATTGTCAATCTCAAAGGTTTCAAAGAAGATATAGTTTTAACCTTGGAAATAAAAAAATGGTGTTGTCATTAGCATCACTTTTCAGTTCAAGGGTTGATTTCAAGAATTTTTTCGACGACATTATAGCGATGTGAAGGCCCTAGTTGCAAAAGGTGGTAATTTTAACCACGAAAAAAAAGGTGCTATCCATAGCACCACTTTCAAAACGGGGTAAAATTAGCCACTAAATGCAACCTCTACAAAAATGAGAACTCTAGAGGGTTCTCATTAAGTTGGTAACTATGTTCTGCTTCAATTTTGTCATCGACTTGTGGTATGCACAGACATTTTTTTACATGATGTCTTTGGGCTGCCGATGAAAGATTAAATCCTTGATTCTTAACAAACCTTCCTCTATGCAGGGACCTCCAACATAAACTTGAACATTGCACAAAAATGATTGCTCATTTTCTATCAGTGCCTTATTTTCCTTCTCATTTCCACCTGGATATATCAACTTCTAGGCACCATATCCATTGTATGGATGAACCTATGAACCTCGTGTGTGTTAGGAATCTTCTTGGTTGTCCAACACCACCCATAGAAACAAATATGTTCCTGAGGATATTTGGTACCCTTGTACCATATCATTAATTCAAATTCAGTTGTGGGTTGGAACCATACTTTGATACACTCCACTACATATACCCACTCTTGTATATCTACACGGTGCATCACCAATCAGCGCATACGCATTTATTTGACTATTGTATCCATGGCCTAAATCCTCTGGGTCTTAGGCACACTCTCCTCCATTTGTGTTAGGAATGCGTCTATCGAGCCTATACCGTAAAATCTCGGTAGGTTGCACAACACTAATCTGATCCAGCACAATGCTTTGGTGATTCATGTGAATTTCCTAATTGATATCTCAAACAACTTATTCTTCCATCTTCCCATTACTTCCTTCAAATCCATATCATAGGAACAAACACTTCTCGAGCTCAGTTTGTCATTGAATATCGAATTCACGTGGTCTTCCTTGCATCATGTGATATTATATATATTCTCAATGATCAAGCTCTGCACATCTTCAATTAAAGGTTCATTATATCTCTCACCCTCATTTGGATCTAGTGGTGCAATAATGGACAAGGTGTATATCTCGAAGGACATTTGTCGTTGCTTCAGATTTAGTATGGCAAGGTCATTGAAATCCTAGTCAATGCCAAGTAGAGTCGGATAGGGGTCTGAGTCATCCATAATCTTGATCACTTCAAGGTCTACTTTAGTTTTTACTGCATCAATGTTCACTTCCAATTGTTCCATCCTGCAAATGAGATAAAATCTATATTGGTTGGAAATCCTAAGTTGAATGGGGGACCACACCAACTTTGGTTTACCCATCAACTCCCATGATTTCTTCGACAAGATGTTCACGTCGGATCGCAGGTCCAACAAGACACCATCCATCTCATAACTTCTTAGCTTAGCTGTCATTTCTAATTCTCTCCCCATGCGCTTCCTCTTTCTTACATGGCACATATATCGTTCTTGTAACAGGGAAAAAATAACATCATCGGTCTTCCCTTCCTCCATACATTTTGTCAAGATGTGGGAAAAAATTATTTTCAACTATATGATCACCCAACACCTTAAGACAACAACGCAAGAAGTCACTTACCTAGTTTTATAATTTAGCCCTGAGGTAAGTGTTGTGTTATGTTTCCTCTTGTTAAACAACAAAGGCATTCCAACAGAGGACGAACACCTTCAATAACCGCTCACACAACCAGATCAAAGATCAACACATCGATGTTTTGACTTGGTAAAACCCCTACGAGGAACATCAACCGCCCCAGCCAACATGGCCACTTAGATCAATTTATTAATGCAAAAGAAAAATATTATAGAGAGAATTACAAGAGAGTTTCTCACAATCAATCATTGGAAAATGACCATCCATGCTCTTTAAATAGAGATCATGGACCAATTGAGCATTAAGACACAGATCAATGTAGTTGTTAAGATAGAGGAGAATATGAACCGTCGGATTACTCTATGTCATGAACATATCGTGACCATCAGATTACCTAACTATAAATGCTTACTAAAGAAACACACTAAGAAACCATTATTTAACCTAACGACACATTAGACCAAGTTGATCTTAACTAACTCCTAAGTGTCTAAATATCCTAACATCCCCCCTTAAGAACTACTTGGGATAGGATTGAAGGATTTACAAAGGAAACACAATAGGAGAAGGAAGGAGGCATTAGAGCCTATCCCCCCTGTTGGGATCCATTTTTGCCATATTTCTCCACCCAATAAAGCTATTATTTGTAAACCATTTCCTGCATTTCGTTATCAATACACACCATAAACCCTCATTAAAAGTTGTCCTTCACGATTATACATCTAGTGTGGTTAATACATCGTTTTCTATGTTTTTAGTGATTAAAAGATTATTAGATCATGGTTTACTAACGATGGTTTGTAATGTGTGATTCTTGTACTAGCATGATCAGTATTCATGTACAATTACTGTAGTTCAGCATTCCTACACCATTATTGGCATATTCACGTGTTTCTAGTCACAAATTGGGAACGTGGGTTTTCTTTGCAACGACTTTGGCATGTGAACACATCTAATAAAACATGCCTAGGTCACACATGTGGACCTCTAGCTCAAGTGAAAAAACTTAGCCCGAAATTTGCAAAAGTTCTAAACAGACAACTTTCAACTTGATTCTCGTGCAAATACGGTTGAATCTGGAGATTCTAAGACATGGGTTTTTCTCCCAGCATGGCAAATTGAGCATTCTAGGAAATATTTTTCAAGATAAGGCAAGGTTCAAGATTTATGGATGGTTCTTCAACTGATGATTGCACAAATTTTATGATACGTCCAGATTTGAAAACACCATGTACAAACGCCCAGATTTGATAACGTGGCCTTGGGTTTGATGTGAAAAGGATGTTTTACTTATCATATTGATTAAATTAGTGTGAGATCCTTCTTTGGTTGTAGCTACTACTTTATTTGTATACAAGAAAGAAGGTATGTTCCGTCCATCTTATTTATGAAAATAGGGGATTGATGCATCCAACAGATTTGTTGAGATTTGGGGCATGGTGTACCTTTGTATAAAAATGGTCTCCACTATTAAAAAGATTCATTCATTCATGCATTGAGATAGAAAAAGTTGTTGGTGTATTACCAGAGAGCGGAAGCTTGTTTTCATGTGTTGTCATTTTGGTTTGAGTTAAACTTCGCTAGGAGCGTTCTCCAGAAGGGAAAGGGCCCCTCGATCCAAGTAACATCATGGTTTCTCACTGTTCAATTTAAATTGATTTTATTTTAATTTGCGTGTTATGCATGTTATCCCTATTTTGTGGATAACTAAGGAGATTATGTCTCGAGGCCCTCAGGTTGTAGATATGGAGTGCAGAGAAGGCTACATGACCAACAGTACCCTTTGCACAGATGGAAAACCCACTCACCACCACAGATTTGCAGATGGCATCCACCACACCAGCTAGTTTCTGGAAGGCAGTGGGCCTTGCTCCATGAGGTACAAGTCAGTATTATGGACATAGTTCGTGGACAGTTTTGGGAGAACAAGCCTAGCTTGGGCTTCCATGGGGCTACAATCCCACAGGTTGCATGTCAAGGGCCCGCATGCCGGATGAGAAAGATCAGACTTGGAAAGACTTGATGATGACTTGGACAACATAGCCCATCCCTCACTTGCAAAACGATTTTCTCAGGAGGGGAAAAACGTCCTCTTTTTGAAGCTTGACATCATGTTTGGGGGGCTAGGGCATGGTGGTGAGATGATATGCATTGGCACTTGGAATTTTTGAGGTGTTTGAGCATTTGACCATGAAGGAAGACATTTGGATGCTTGACACATGGCTTTGGGAAGCCTTACTACCCTCCTACATCATCAACGATCTTCTCCTAGTGCCAAAACGTCCCCTAAAGGGGTGACGTCCATGTAAATTAGGGTTTTATTTGTGCAAAAGTGGAATTTTAAATGAATTGTTTAATATTACTTTGTTAAGGGGGAAAGATTAGGGTTGTTGACCCCTAATCTTTTGGTTTACCCCTTAATTTGTGGGCAAGTCACCTTGGTGACATTTTATATAAATAAGAGATCATAAGATCTCATTTTAACATAACTCTCCCTCATTATGAGAAGTATTGGTCTGAAATTTTCGCTATACTTGGCTCTATTTGTCTCTTGTGCACTTGTTTATGGTTATCTTGATGAATGGTTGATGGAGTGAGGTGCTAGCCTTGGATGAATTTTTTCTATCTTTTATGGTGGATTATCTTCGCATCTTTCTTGATTTTTGTATTGGTCTTTTACTCTTATGCTATCATTATTTTCAAGTCAAGGATTATTATGATAGGAGCTAGGTGAGAAGTATAAAGGAGTTCACCCCCACCATATTCTTCATCATTTTATGCTTCATCTTATTAATTAAACAAGGGTTTGCTAAGAGAAGTATAAGGGCATACACCCTCTTAGCTTAAACCCTAGCTAGAGAAATTTGCATTGGGAAGTAAAAGGGCTTACACCCCTAAGGAGGTAGCTTCTCTAGCTCTTTCTTTATTTGACTCCATTAACCTAATAGTAAAGGCACTAGTCATCCATTTTTTGCATTGGAGATATAAAATCGTTGCCTTGGGAAACGTAATTTGTGATCTTTTGAAAGGTTTCCTGCTTGAAGTTGGTTTGCCTCATTAAGAGGAGTATTCCCCTACTAGGGCATCCCCTCTCCCCCATTACTTTAATTGTTGTTACAAATTTTAACCTACAGACATTAGGGTTGCATAACCCTAGATACCAACGCTCTCTTAACTCCTAAACTAACCCTAGACTAGCTCTCTAACTTCACTCACCTAGTCTACTAACTAGGGCGCACCTTTTGGGCTAGTTCTTGGCACTTTTCCTAGGTTGATTTTTCTGTTGCATTCCATTGAATGATACAGCCATAAGGCTGCAATTTTCTCCAGAAAGTACATGTTATAACAGCTTTCTTTATTCAACCTTAAAGTGTCATTTTTCAGTCATGCTTGATTGCCATACTCATTGATAATATTGTTGAATGATCTTATGTTTTACATGTTGATTTGAATGTCTTACTTGTTGATAAAAAATTGCCATATATTGCTGCAAATTAGGGACAGCAAGATTAACTTGCTGATCCATACTAACATATATCATTGTAAGTTCAATTTTCTTGTGTCTTAGGTAAGTACAATCATCCGGAGAAGTAATATACCTTAGGGGAAACAATCACTTGACTTACAAGGCATCGCATCCCACTTTTCATTCCAATTAGACTTGACCTCTAGGGGCTTCGCTTCCATTTCTCTCCATCTCTATCTCAATCCCCCTAGGGTCACCGGGATCACCTCCCTAGAGTGACCTAGTCACCCTTGAAGTGCGGGACCTACATCGAGGTGACATTAGGTGTAGGATTCCCAAGTTGTAGCACTTTCTTTGTGGTTGGGTCGGGCTTTACCCAACCTACAACTTGCACTATAACAATGCCCATTTATTTGTAATTTCAATTCTGCACTATTTTGCAAATTCGAAGATTAATTCTCAGGTTCGTTGCATCAACGATTTTCATCATTTCTCTCACCTGGCACCTTACCTCGTCAACCCTATTTTATCCACGCATTTTGTTACATCCATCTCATTTCACCTCTGTCATCTCATTCATACAGTGAACCGTCTAATTTTCTCTTCACATTTTACGATTGTTGCTCCTGAACAGTGAACCTGAACCAGCTAAGGTACCCAGCGTGCAGGAATAGATGAGTCCAGATCCTCACATTGCCATGATGGACACATGGGAGGATAATCACTCTACTCATAGTACGAGCTCAGTGAAATAATAGAACGTGTCACTATTGTAAGAACCCCAACAATGTCATGCCATCTTGAAATTGTGCTTAAAACCCACCGATGTCATTGGGACATTTCCTCCAGATGTCCTAGATAAACTCACGTGCAGCCTTCACACCACTTCGCCTAGTCCTGATGGTGTTGGCACCCCAGTATGTCTAAGGGATCTATCGCTAGTGGCTAACCATTGACTTCAAGGTAGCCCATGGATCTTGTTATTGCACAGATTGTAGGTTGGGAAAAGCCCGACCCAATCCACAAAAGTGAGACAACTATGGGAGTAACTACCCACTGTCACCTTAAATAGATACTCCCCTTGCTTTAGTGATGATAAGTCACCACAAGGGGGGAATCCCAATGACCCTAGGGGGATTTATATGGAAAGTGGTTGAACGACCAATGAAACCCATATAGCTCAATTTTGGAAGTGGAAAGAGGCTTGGAAACAAGTCTTGATGAGGGGAGGTTGCCAAAGTGTTGTGTACCTACAAGATCATGTTAAACATGCCCGAGACAAGACAATTGATTGAAATACAAGCCAAATATTTGATGGGACAAGAAAGTGAAGCTTGTTGTCCTAATATTGCAACAATAAACAAATATATATATCATCAATGGAAAGAGTTGTTAACTGTTGAATTAACCATCAAAAACATCAAATATTTATTGGATGATCAAGTATTAAACATGTAGATAAGTTTCCAATGCTTAAGAACAAGTTTTGATGGTAAAATAGGGATGCTAAATGAAGTTATCAACAAAGAATTAGGGCAGACTTATGTATGTAGAAAACAATTGCTACAACAACAATATCTATCCACTAAAATCAACAAACAATACACCCAAAAGATAGCCAATGACAAGTAGTTTTAATATGGCAGCTTGTAAGCGAATTTCAATGATAGATTAGTGAGTAAAGAAAGAGTTTGAGAGTGTTTTGTTGCAGCCCTAATGGTTGTAGAATTAATTTAATTGCAGCAAGAGAATCACAAAGCCAAGCTAGACGCCCTAATGGCTCAAGCAAGCTTGTGGTACTAAGAAAAGATTCCAATTTTAACAAATGTAGTATCTCCAAAAGTCATGTATTTCAATGCAATGATTTTATTTCTCCAATGCAAGTAAATGAGTGCCTATTATATTGGTTTATGGATTCTTGGATGTAGGATTTATACTTACTACTTCTCTAGGGGTGTAATCCATTTTACTCCCTAGAGCAAGCAAATCCAACAAGGTAAATCTAGGAGGGTGTAAACCCTTTTACTCCTCCTAGACACCTTGAAAAATTGACTTATCCAACAACAATTATGATAGAATTGGTGGAGGGTGTATGCCCTTATACTCCTCCAAGGGTTAGAACAAGAATAACTATGAAACAAGAAGAAATTACCAATAATATTTAGAAAATTCCTTACCAATTCCAATAAAAAGCAAGCAAAACCCTTATCTACCAAGAAATATCCATCAACATGCAAGAAACAAGTCTCCAAGAAGGTAGCACACCACTTTAGCTCTACAATAGACAAGTATAAGCATCCATAAGATTTGCACAAGAGAGAGATAGACCAAATGCCCAAAAAGAGCGCAAATTTAAGCCAAATATGTAATTCTCAAGTGAGAGAGTTATGATAAAATTAAATGTCTTAGGTCTCCTTTTATACAAGAGCTTGAAAAATAGCTTGTCCACTTATCCTTAGGGTACAAAACAATTAGGGAGGTCAACCTCCTCTAATTTCCCCTTTACAATTCAAAAATTAATTTTACACAAAAAAAACCCTAAAAGATGATGTCAAGCCCCCCAAGGGTGACGGTTTGGCACACAGAGCAAGTCGTTGAGCTTCTTTGAAGGAGATGCTAGGCCTCCAAATGAAATTAGTTCATGTGTTTTGGCCTTGTTTCAAGGTACTTTCCAAGTCATCATCAAAACCTCCAATCACCACGAAACCCTCCAATCACCACCAAACCCTAGTCCCTAAAAGTGATGTCATGCCCTAGAAAAAGATGTTTTGACCTTCCAAGGTCAAACATTGGGTTAAGGGGGCTAGGTCTCATTGTCCAAGATGTCTTCTCATGCCTCCAAAGGAAACGTTCACCATCTAGTTTCTCCCAAGGTGTGGGTCGTGGCATCCACCCTGTGGGCTTCATGCCGCAATGAAGGCCCAAGCTAGGCTTGTTCCTTCACAAATGTTCATCAATCAAGGTCTTGCAAAGACAAGTGAATTCACCCTCCGGGGGTTTCAAGTCAAACACATCATGCCAAGTAAAATCACTATTAATGCAACAGCCACCTAAACATGTGCATCAAATCCACGCCTTCAAATTAAACAAGTTCTCAAAGACCCTATGAAATTCGTCAAGTTTAGATATGGGAGGGGTGTCATAATGCCCTATTGGGTGAACCAATCCCTCAAGTAAGGGACGTTCCCAAGCATGATCATTTTTAGGTCATGTAATGGATATGAGGTGGATGGGATTAGACTTCTAGGCTTTGGGCTTCATCACATACAAGGGATCATATTGTCTCATTTATGGGTTCCTTTAGGGAGGGTGTGTTGTCTTTCATCTACGATGCATGATTTTTCCAAGCCACTTTTTTCCATTAATTTATTAGAATGTTTCCAAGTTGAAGCTAAGGTGGGACTTCTACCTAAGCATGAAAAAAATTGCCCCACCTTAACTCTACCATGGTCACATTATGCTTCCCCAAGTTGAAGACGATGTGTGGGACTTCTACCTAAGCATGAAAAGCATTGCCCGGATAGGATCTACCTTGGTTGGCATTTTTAATTAATTATTTATCTTATAGGTCCTTCAATTTTTTGTGAGAAACATTTTGTTCTTCTTGGGATCCCTGGGTGAGCATCTGAAAGGTTTATGATTGAATTTTATCTTTTTCCAACTACAAGCCTTTGGGCCTTCAACTCCTTCTTTCCATGAAATGAGGTACAAGCCCTTCTTGGGTCAATATGGCCTAAAAACCTAAAAGATTAAGACATGGAGAAGAAGAAGTGATGAAAAATGGTAAGCATGAGCAGGGATGGTATGTTGACCCTTTGAGGATACCCTCGGTTGCAACCATTTCCCCAAGGGTGGCCACTTACTATGAAATCATGACACTCGCCAAGGTGAAACAAGGCCAAAAGCATAATGTCCAAGTAGACATTTTATAATCAAGAGAAACTTTGATGCAACATATTTAAATTTCTCAAGTATTAAGGTTAAACTTACCACAATGCATGACTTGTACCTCATGGAGCAAGACCCACTGTCTTCTGCAAGCAAGTGTATGTGGAAAATGCAATCATGATGAATCAGAGAAGTGTGGTGGTGGAGCGGGTATCCATCTGTGTATGTGGACATTGTCAGTCAATCCATCTCGCGGTACTCCATGTGTGCAACCTTAGGGCCTCGAGTTAAGATCTTCGTAGTTATCCCTAGAAATGGGGGATAACAAATCCATCTCTCACCAATAGAGAGCTCGCAACTTGGTCCACTCCATGGATCGTCCATCTCATCCGAGCCTCCACTAATCAACTTGAGAAGAGGATTGCTTTCATCAAGCAAACAAACGAGGAGCTCACACAATCGACTCAACAGTTACACCCATACATAATTGTAGCCACTTCGGCCAGGGATCATGAGAAGGAATTGCGAGCACATGTTGAGTCCAATATTGCAGTCGTTTCTAACAAGTTTCTTCAAGTCTGACCTACTTTCAGACAAGTTTCTCCTAAGCTCCTTGAGGATATTACCCATGTTCCGCCTTCACAACGACCTAAGCTCATTGTTGATGTCTGGTCACAATTGGTTAAGAGGACCGACAAACTTCAACAAGAGACGATTGCAATCAAGTTGAAGGAAAAGGATCATCCCCAGGAGATGACGCAAAAGGTCACATGGGTGGTCGTGGAGGTAGATCTCATTCGATCCTCTCTTCATGCTCGGGCAGATGAATGTCGCCAACTCTTTGGCATGGTCAACAACTAGGTCGGTTTGTTAGAATGACAAAGTAAGCCAGCCGAAGAGTTGCATGCACAGCTCAACCAGATGAATGCAGAAGCCCAAACCATCACTGACCCGGTTGAGAAGGCAACAAAATTTGTGGAAATCCAAGTTGTGGACGAAAGACAAGATGCTCTGGATGAGTCTACTCGAGCGGCCAAGAAAGAGCTCAGAGATTTTCGCCCTACATTGCAAGTTGAGTATGTCCAGATGCAACAACTCGATTCCGTTACAGACACTGAACGGACTACACTGCTGGCTACCAAGCCTGGGGATCCCATCATGACAACAACAAAAGAGTTTGTTGTGGGAGCCTCGACTTTAGCAAGAAAATGGTAGGATCACGTGGAGCACTACGACAACTTTCGCCAATAGGCCCTCACAATTGTAATTTTATGTTGTAACAATAATTTTCTATAGCCATAAGGCTTTTATAATATCTCTTCAATAAAATCTTTGAACAACCCTATAATATTGCTAAAGTATTGTTCTATCTTGCTTGAGTTATACTGGTCATTACTAGCTTATCCATTGCATCTTTAACTAGACTTTTAGTAACTTATTTAACAGCTTTGATTATCATTTACTTGTTGATTTGTATTAATGTTTACTGCTGCTATATAGGATAAGAATCTTCACTTACTTGTCCATTCGATATCTTGGCTTGTATATTTGTCTTTTCTTGTGTCTCAGGCAGGTACAACTATCTTCCCCAGGTAACCAAGCACTTGGTAACTAGTGACTATCTCCAAGGCTTGTTCCCAATCTAATTTCCACTTAGTAGTTCGACCTATAGGGGCATCATCTTCCATAACCTCACTTTCCATCTCATTTCCCCCTAGGGTCACCTGAGATTCTTACCTTATGTAGGATTTATCCTTCACTAAAGCGAGGGGAGGGTTTATCTAAGGTGACAGTGGGTAGACTCTCTCATAGTTCTCTCCATCTTGTGGATTGGGTCAGACTTTTCCCAACCTACAATTTGTGCGATAACATTTTGGTGTAGTTGTCGGGGAAGATTTTGAATCCTCTTTCATGCCCTAATCACACTTTGGAAAGCTCCCATCCCAAAGCCTTTACCCTAAGCTTACCCGACGACTCCATTTGAGGGAAGTTACCTTATGATTTTGTATGGGCATTAATCCCATTTGGCGACTCCATTCAAGTGATATCCCAAGTGATGGAAACATGGCTTTGTGGCACTTTCATGAAGCATACGATGCCTTGGATGCCAAAACTATTGATGTGTATCTGAACAAGTGCCCAATAAACCAGTTGGATGTCATCCCCAAGTTTGATGGTAACCCATGTTCGGTTGTAGCACACGTTGTCGAGTTTAGCAGATGCATCTATTATGAAAATATACAACATGAGGATGTATTCCTATGATTGGGGAGTGAAAAAAAGGATTGGATCAAGCACTCTTGCAAGCCAAGAAGTATATCTTCTTTAACGATCCGCATTAGAGAGTTCCTTAAACGTTGGGGACTGAAAGCTCAAAGTCTCTAAGAAACAATTCAGGACCTGGAGGATGCTTTTTCAAGAGAAGGTTTTGACCTTTATCCTATTGAAGGGTTAAGAGAAAGCTTCAACCCGAGTTTGTTGAAACAACAATTGAAAGACAAGAAGTTGGTGACAGTAATAAGGAGAGCTTCAAGTGCCTCAGGGAAAGCATAAAAGAAGACTGCAAGTTTTGTGAACAACTGATGGAACTTTGTCCCAACAAAGACTTTCTGGTCTAGTTTTGTGAATAGAGAGAAGAAGAAAAAGATGTTATCCTCCAAAATTATGAGGAAAAACTACCCTAAACTAAACATTGAAGGTTGTCGTTGCATATTATTGATCTGGAAATGTAAAGGCTTGAATCTTTTTAAAATTGCAAGTGTAATGGTATGTGCTTGGGTGGTAGGATCAAGTTACAAACACATAAAGATTAATGATTTTTTTACTTGATCATGAGCATCATAAATAGTCATAAACAACCATCACAATACACACATTAACACAACAAAATGATAAAGGGGTTCACCCCTCTTGGGCTACATCTCCTGGTCCAGCTTCCAATGGATCTTTTTCATTAATGCTCAAAGTGTCAAAATTAGTGCTTTACAATGCTTAGAATGAGAAATGGACAATTTCAATGGCTCCAGAACGTCCAAAAACCCTTAGTTGGGATCTTCCTACACCTGGTTTGGCCAAAAATTGAGTTGGAATCACTCCCTGGAATTTTTTCCCGATTATTTGTTGTCTCTACTCGCCAAAACGCACCCATACCAACTGAACCTGGCTCACAGGCATTTTTCGTGCCAAAAACCCAGCACACGCGTTGTCGTACCATTAGCGCGATTAGCACCCCCAAGAGCAGAGGTGTTGGTTGCATGCATCTAAGGTGTCCAGGGCCTAGGCGCTAAATCTGGCACTCGTTGCATGGTTGGATGAGGGATTGACAAGTGTCTTGGGCGCGTGACAGTTGACCGTTTGGAGGTGAGTTTTAAAACCCCGCGCAAGTTTGAGTGTATTCATGTGGCAGAAGTAATGTAATCAGGGGTTGGGGCCGCAGCCCAGACCCCGCCAAACCAATCCATATAGCAAACTTTAATAGTTAGCAAACCATATAGGTGTAAGAAACACCGTGTGGGCGGGCAAGTAGCCCAGCCCTGCCAAGTCGTCCACATCCCCGGAGGTCATGGGTTCCAACCCCCGCGAACACAAAACCCACTTTTATGCCTTGGATGGGGTGCCACGTAGCAGCCCATGTCTGGGCCACGTGGCACCATTCTATTTGTCCACTAATTTGCTACATAATCAACTGCCAGCTCAGCAACTGACACGTGTCACCATCTGATAAGTCCAACTCAGCTACCACGTGTCGATACGAACACCTTCCACGTGTCCAGTATGGACATGCCATGTCAGCACATCTGCACAGTCATCAATCCATGTGTCACTACGGTCAGTTGCCACATTAGCAGTACAGACATCCCATGTCAGCATTGTACAAATTGTACCCGTCAGCAAAATTTTCTTGTTTGGCAAAGTGGATAGAACATGATATCTCACTCATACGACGTCCGTTTGAACTGTTCAAGTTGCACTAGGATTGTGAGGGCGAGACCTACACACGTGTCCGTTTTGAAGCAATTCCAAGCACTTTGATTTTTGAGCATATTTTGATCCCCTAGATCACTGCTCTCCATTGGGAAGCTTTTGGACCTTCAAAAGACTACTTTCAGTCTATATGAAGATGAGGGTATAGTTCCCTCACCTTTCCAACCTCAATCCATTTGGCCTTGTTTGGATTTGTGCCTTTAAGACCAACTCAAAGGTATTCCACGTTCCCTCATTTTGAAGTTCTCATCCTCCTGTCAAGGATTGTGTCTTCATGCAGTTCTGAAAGATATTATGGCAAGAAATCATCTATAGAAGGAATCTGAACATGCTCTCCTTGATCATCAATCAAAGGAGGCTCATACAATCTCAAATTCTCAACATTGACAACTGCATACATTTGCATATAAGGAGGCAAATCCAAATAGAAGGCATTGTTGCCAATCTTTTCAAGATTCTTGAAAGGTCCATATCTAATTGGTTTCAATTTTTTACCTTCTCCTTTAAGCCTGTGTTTGCTGACGTAAATCCAAACTTCATCTCCAACTTGGAAATTGTGATCAACATGATGCTTGTCATGTCTTGTCTTGTACTTGGCTTGGCTCTTTTCCAACTGTTCTTGTACCATTTGATGCACCAACTGAATTTGTTCAATGAACTTATTTTCCCTATCAATGTTATATTGACCATCAATAGCAATGTCTTTCCCAAAGATAAAATCTAAATCATATTTGGGCAAATAACCAAAACATGCCTCAAATGGAGATGTTTGATTTGAAGAGTGCTTAGCCCAGTTGTAAGCATGCTAAATGTAGTGTAGGTGCTCATCCCAAAGCTTAGGGTGCTTACTACAATAACCACGAAGAAGATGCACTATTGTTCTATTAACCACTTTTGTTTGACCATCGATTTGTGGATGAAAGGTTGTTCTCTTTTTCAGCTTGGTGTCCATGAGTGCCCATAAACTTGACTAAAAGTTACCAACAAATCGAGAATATCGATAAGAAATAATGGATTTAGGCAACCCAAAATGTACCCAAACATGCTAAAAGAACATATGTGCCATTTGCTCAGTTGTAACCTGCTTCTTACAAAGCATCAAAATACACATTTTGCTTAAATGGTCAACCACGACATAAAGATAATCATCATTTTTTTAGACATAGGTAGACCTCCTACAAAATCCATGGAAATGCTTTCCCAAGGAAGAGAAGGAACCATAAGTGGAGTATACAAACCCAACTTTCTATTGTTAGGCTTGCTTGTAGCACATAAAGAACACCCTCTTACATATCTTGAAACAATTTCATTCATTTTAGGCCAATAGCAATACCTTTGAAAATTAGGCATTGTCTTGCCTACACCAAAGTGGCCAACAATAAGATAAGAATGAGCTTCCCTTATGATGTTGACTCTTTCACCCTGTGGAATTCATAGCTTGCCAAGATGATGCAAAAGCTTATCATGCACATGGTAATCCAATTTCTCAACTTGGTTAGAATGACACAAAGTTGCATAAACCTCTTTAAAATCAACATCTAAAGCATAATGTTCAACATAGCTCTCATGCATGATAGAATTATGCTTAAGAATAAATGAAGCACTAACAATGGGCCTAGAAATCATATCAACAACTTTGTTATAAATGTCTTTTTTATACCTTATAACCAAGTGGAACTGTTGTAGAAAACCCATCCATCTGAAGTGCCTTGCTTGTTGTAGCTTTGTTTGTGATTGTAAGTATTGCAATGGTTGATGATCTGTGTGAATGATAGTTTCTTTTCCCAACAAATAATGTTTCCATTTTTTCATACTTTGCACCAATGCATACAACTCCTTATCATAAGTAGGATAGCTAATCACAACACCATTAAAAGTTTCATAATGAAAACAAATGGGCTTACCATGTTG